>CM040238.1:61687109-61863622 GCA_022545495.1 Chrysanthemum lavandulifolium
AATGAAACTAAGCACATTCCTATTGTCTCTTTCGTCAATTCTTCCTTTTCCTTTAGGCGTCTTAGTGAGGTTGTAAGCGAGGTTTTGAATCATGCCTCTTATTTGTTTAAATTCAGATCTCGTTTGGAATGGTTGGAAGTTGTTCGTGGTATTCAAGGATTTCCAATTTGATGTTGGATACGGGTCGATGTCTTCCTCATCTTCTTCTTCTCCTCCGAGGAGTCCGAGAGAGCTTCGGGTTTCTCTCCATTGACCATGAACCGTTTAGAGGTTGTTTGGTAAGAGGTACCATGACGTGATTGAGAGATAATGATCATCGTTGATAGGGGATGGTTGCAATGCACTAACATACTTACAAAGTCATGTTAGAGCATACCATATGGAAGTACCATGTTGGAAGCTTTGAATACCCCACCATTCTCCTTACCATGTAGTAGGCAAGATTAAATGGCCTTTGGTGGGTAAGACAATAGATCATTTGCACAAGACATGCGTTTGGATGATCTTTGTTTCCAACTAGGCTAATGATGTTTTCCTAGATTTCTTCCATTTTCTAAACATGGGATGCATTTCAAAAGTTCCATTTTAAAAGGATCACGGTGAATGAGCTTTTTGTTACGATCGTAACGAGATTGGTCGGTCCTAATTTTAAAGATAGTATCACGAATGGTTTCGGGATCGCCGAGAGGAGTGTTATAGAGGCTTGGGATCAAGTGCGGTTTTGAGAGTTAATTGCCCAATCTTGAGTACATACAAATTTCCTCACAAGGAATGTGAAGAATTTGAGCAAAAGTGTTGAGAGGAAGAGTAAAGTTTTGTGTGTTGATGATAAAGGCAATTGAGATGCTATTATCGGTGTTCCTAATGATCCTAAAGCTTTTGTAAAACTCAAAAATAAAAACCGGACAAATTTGTTCATCAATGTCAAGAAGGCAATCATAGTTGATTGTCGAGAAAACTTGACGAATGTCGGTATCTTCAAGGAAACATTCCTTGACTACCGACCTTCGTGAATAAGTCGTTTTGTGGCTTTTGAAAATTTTACGGTTAGTTTGGTGGACCCCTTTACAATAGTAATGAGTAAGGTAATGGGCGGTGTCATGATGATCTTGTTGAGTGGCTTTGGGCATGGTTGGTCCTAAAAATACAAGTTTTTCAGTTAGGTTAAATTGGTTGATATGGGTTTATGGTTTTGATTTGTATTAAAAATGTTGTGAACACAATGTGATTTAAAACCCCTTTTCATGATTAATTTTGAAAACCCTAATTAATTGATTAGAAATTAAGAAACCATAAACCCTTGAATTAGGATGATGAAAAATAGAACAAGTTAATGTAATTACTTAAAATGATGTTCTAGGAAGGAATACTTGGGATTATGGAAGCCAATGAGGATTAATTGAGAGCTTGGTCGTTTTGTGTTGTGTGAATAGAGGAAATGTCGGTGGTGAAATTTTGAGGCGTATAGTGAGTTACATTCCACGGTTCCCCGGATCCTTTGTATTTGGGATCCGCTAGTACAACTAGAGGATCCGACTCTTGTGAACAAAAAAAATTGTTTGGCATTATTTATGTAGTAGGCTTATAAATAAACTTACAAAAAAATAGTTTGGAGGTATTTAGATGAAGATTGTTTTTGGATGACGGCTTTTGATAAATCACATATCGAGGGTTCATATGTGACGACGGCGTTAGTTTGACGAATCAAAAGGAATACTATTCTCGATGATGAAAAAGATGGAAAAGTGACGAAAGAGACTTCTAATGATGCTAGTGATTATTAAACAAAGAGAACTATAAAATAAATTGAACTCATGTAACTTATCTAATGAAAGGTAAAACATACCTCTATGCTTCTTGGTTTGGCTTAATACCAAAAATACTTCATGAGATTTTAAAGTAATCTTTTGTACTTGGTGTACGTAAGTAGAGATTACTTTATAGATCCTTCCTTGAATGTTGTCTTCATCATTCTTTGAATGAAGATTTTGGAGAGATTCTAGCATGAAGATTTCCACGACGACAAAAGTTGTTAGAATGATCTATCAATGTCCAACGAAATGATTTAAAAGAAAATATGATTTTTAAAAAAATCATTCTTTGTAGTTTTCAAACATACACGGATCGTATCAAGTCTTTAAGTACAACATACTTTAAGAAACTTGGTATGAAGCTCGATGCCAATTGTGGAAAACTAGAATGGGGGTTGAATAGTTTTACCAATTTAAAACTTCCTTTAAATATTTAGATCGACTTATGCCAATCTATTTGATTGTTTATGTTGACGTTGATAGATAGATATATAAACGTGTAATGAAAGATAAAGAGTAAGAAGCACATCACCACGACACAAGTATTTATAGTGGTTCGGCTACAAGGACACCTTCCTTGCCCTACTCCACTCCCGAGTCACCTACTCGAGAGTTCGTAAACACTACACCAACTCCTTATGGCGGAGAAACCTTCACGCGTCACTTAACCTTTTCGGTTACAAAGCTAAATACCGAGTTCTTTCACACCAAGGCGAACCACACCTAACACAACGTCGCCTACCCTTTATCACGGTGCTAGGCTAACCACCGAAGTTCTTTCACACCTTAGGAGAACTAATCCTTCTGGCGTCGCCTACCCTTTATTAGGTACTAGGCTAAGTACCTGGTTCTTTCACACCTTAGGTGAACTACACCTTCACGACACAACACCTAATCTCAAGGAGATCTACTCCTTGTTACAACACCATCAAGGATATCACAATCCTTGTATATAAACAAATACATATATGTATAACGATGCACCTCATCGCTTATACGGCCTAGGCATTCTTCCCAAATGCTACTTGATTTGATTCTTTGGCATCCTTCACTAATGCCTTTGACACAACGCTTGGCACCCTTCACTAATGCCTTCGTCTTGACACCTTTAGCATCCTTCACTAATGCTTTGACACGAATGATGAGCACCTTTCACTAATGCTTTCATCTTGACACTTTCGGCATTCTTCACTAATCCTTCAACCCAACATCTATGGAGAAAGGAAGAACTTATCAACAAGATAACCTTATTAGTCTTGATGATGACGAAGCATGGCAACTCATGGACTTTGAGCTTGCACGTCTTTAAGAGGTGGTGATCTTTCCTTTAGGAGGAACCTAGTAGATCACACAAAAACAAAAGACAAACTACATAGATCACTTAGATCCGAGGTTAGAGGTTAGAATACTTTGGGGAAGTTTATGTAAAAGCACACATAGAGAGGAAGAAATGGCTCTCTATTTATAGAGAAATTCTCTTGTTTCCCGGATCACGGATCCCTACCACAAGGATCCGGCTAGCACAAAGCAAGGGATCCGTGGTCCGCTCTCTTTGCCCATGGGTATTTTTGGTTAAGGGTCATGGGTCATTGGGTTATGGGTTGATCCATGGTTTTCTTTCTAGATACAATGTATCTTAAGGATACAATGAACTTGGTTAAGTGGTATATATAAAACCATGGGTTATGGGTTAAAACCATTTGCTAGTATTTACCCTTTTAGTATATACTTGTATTTACCCAATTTAGCATACACTTAGTTTTACCCATTTTAGTATACTTAGTTTAAGTATATGTTTAACCCAATATGTAAACACTAGTTGTTGTACATATGTATCTAAATCATAAAATCACTTATACTTGTTTTAGTGTTTATGTGAAAGTGTAAGTGTGTTAGAAAACTATTAGTTCAAACCGTTTACGTATTTTATTTGTTTCTTAAAATGATCTTACTTTTGTTATCGACAAAATATTAGAAGATCGTAAAATAAAATAAACGTTTTCACGGCTTATTTGTATTAACAAGTTGCACTCCTAAGCCTATTACAATTAAGATAAAAGACAACCTAACAATAATTAATAACTAGGTTTCATAGATCTAAGCAAACACACAAGAAATTTAGCTAGACATGTTAAACAAGCAAGCATACACACAATCAATTGAAGACATAATGATACTTTAGATTAAAACACTTATCTTGATGTGTAAAATAGGGTTTGGGACCCTAAGATACTGTCCAAGTCGGACCAAAAATGTTTAGGGTTTTTACACCAAAAGTCACCCTCTTTAAATGCAGAAAAATTGAGTTCTATATATAGATTTACAAGTGCGACGGCGTCACCTGATAGGTGGGACTTGATCATTCGCCGTCATTAGGGTTTTGTCTTTGCCAAGTCATTGATGGGACGGCGTCACCTTAGAGTTGTGGCGTCGTCGGTCTTCAAGTGGGGCGTCGTCGATTACGGATGCAGGGCGTCCGAGATAAAAAGTCCGAGTGGCGCCTTTCGTCTTCAAAGCCTAACGTCGGTTGTATTAGCAAAAATTCCACTGAGTCGTCTAGTGCATGTTTTTATCAAATTTGTATAGAGGACGGCATCGCCCTTTGATTGGGACGCCGTCAGGTTTAGTTCGAGTAGCTTGAGTGGCTTCGATCTTGACTTTGCCATTTTCTTCATGTATTCACTCCTTTTTGTCCAAATATGCGTCATTCCAACATTTTGCTTCCAAAAGACCTAAAAAGTGAAAAGGAACGAAATTAAGCAGTAACAAATATAAAAGTGGTCGACTACGGGCTTAAATGACCCCTTAAAAGTGTATGTTTTAAATCCTCATCACAAGCACACAATAGCAGAAGCAATATTAGTACTAAACTCATTTCAGCCAGTTGTTTTAGGATTGATGCAATGCAGGATGGTATGAATCAAAACTTTCCATTGAGGGAAGAAAAGCCTTTTGGAAATTTTTAAATCCTTGTTAGGATTTTCATATTCCATTCTTTACAAACCTTCAAAAATTTGAGGAGTAGGGAGACAGACAATCCCATTGTCATCTGCTAATTCCAAGGAATTTCTAATAGAAGACTCAGTGATCACTATCTCCTGTTTATCCACAAAAGCTTGAATTTGTATTTCCCCATTAATAGTTCTTGACTTAGTAATAGCCCAAAACTGTTTAATGATGGAAAGATATATAATAGGGGATACTATTAATGCATACCTTATAGGGTACGCATTAAGAAAATCAATTATTTCAGTAAACCCTTCTGATTCTAGAATGGGTTTATCCAGCATAGCAACCAAATTGTGATTATCGGGGAAATGATCTTGTCGACATCATTAATTAGGGTTTTGGGAATTAGGAATTTTTAGGTGCGATGTTAATAGGAGTGTTAGGGTTTATGATCGAGACAGTTTTGAGCGCACAAATCCGATTGAATGAACCAATTAGGGATTTATACTCCAAATGTTACGATTTCACCCCTATACTTTCAAACTAAGCAGCACATTCCAAGCAGTAGATTCTTTGGCCCAGCAGAACTTTCTTTTTGCCTAGCAGCACTTTAGTTTGTTAGTAGCAGCATCCATTTAAAATTTGCATCAAATCAAACAATCTCCTTTTGCTTAATCCTGCAAAATGTTAATCCAACACCACAAAAACACAACCAAAACCATTCCACAAGAATCACAACATGATTTATACTTAGCAACTGGAATTTCTACTAATAGTAGATTCCGGAAGTACTTAGTATAACAAGCAGCATTTTGAGACACTTGGCAGTATATTGACCACAACAACAGGAATTTCTACTAATAGCAGATTCCAAAAGTGCTAGTTGCTGTGGTCAAGTACTCTGGATTCAGAACCACAACAACTAGCACCTCCTGCATAGTCACTAATAGCAGATTCCAGAGTATTTGACCACAGCAACTAGCACCTCATGCATAGTCACTGTCTGTGTATGCTATCAAGTCAAATGGTGAATCTTTAGGATACCAAAGGCCTAGTTTAGGTTGCCCTTCAAGCATCTAAATATCCTCTTCACTGGATTGAAATGTGAAGCTCTAAGTGTGACTTGAAATCTTGCACACACATAGACTGCAAACATGATGTCTAGTCTTGATGAAGTGAGATACATAAGAGACCCAATCATGGATCTGTAGAGATGAACATCCACAACTTCACTTCCATCATCTGGGAGCAATGGCTTAAGTGTTTCCATAGGTGTGCTTGCAATTTTTACATCTTTAAACCCAAACTTATTCAGAATCTCAACCACATATTTCTCTTGGCTGATAAAAATGCCCTCCTTCTTTTGCTTCACTTGCAGCCCCAAAAAGAAGTTAAGCTCTGCCATTGAGCTCATCTGAAACTTATCATGCATAAGCTTCTCAAATTCCACATACAGCTCCTTGTTAGTAGACCCAAAGATGATGTCAACAACATAGATTTGCACCAGCAAAATATCACTTTTAATCTTTGTATAAACAAAGTTTTATAATTGGTACCCCTGTGAAACCCATTGTCCATTAAGTAAGTTGTCAAGGTTGCATACCATATCCTTGGAGCTTGGTGTAATCCATACATAGCCTTCTTTACCTTGTGAACTTTGTCTGGGAAATCTGGATCTTCAAAACCAGGAGGCTGACACACATACACCACCTCTTCTATTTTCCTATACAGGAAGGCACTTTTTACATCCATCTAATACACTAGAAAATCTTTGAATGAAGCATATGCTAAGAATAATCAGATGGCTTCAATCATTGCAACTGGAGCAAATACTTCATCATAGTCAAGACCTTCTGCTTGTGTGTATCCCTGTGCAACCAATCTTGCCTTGTTCCTAATTACTATCCCTCTTTCATCTTTCTTGTTTCTGAACACCCACTTAGTACCAATAGCAGATTTTCCATTAGGCAGATCCACCAGAGTCCAAACTTCTTGCAACTTGAACTGCAACAATTCTTCCTGCATAGCTTTAACCCAACTTTCTTCAGTCAAAGCAAGGGAACCTAAACGAGATAGAGATCTAACTAGCTATTCTATTCCCCGGCTGCGACGCCAAAAACTTGATGCGCGTACGAAGCGCGTTCGGGGTCAAAGGAACTTCCTTTTCTTCGAGCAAGTTTTTCAACCTCCTAGGCAGTGAACCTAATCGTTGTAGTGTAGTATTAGGTAAGCCTCGGGGATTGATATCATTCTCTAGGGGAATAGGAATGCTAGCAAGAAATGTACTACGCTAAGGTGAGGGTTGAGGATGATTATTTTTTTATCTTTTATTGGTTTTTTAGAAAGCTAAGGGTAAAATCTCGGGGCAATTGGTTGGGGGTGGTATTCTCTATCGATTACTCTACTATTCTAATTATCTAATTCTACGGGTAGTCTTATGTCTACTGATGTGTGCTCGTATGATGATTAAAAATGTGTTTACCAAGATACTATTACTCCCTAGTTATCTTTTATTGGTCGGTTGAATTGTCAAACCTTATTTTAACGCGTTGTCCTTCCTAAGGTCGTAGGGTGTGCCTATGCCCTAACTCTTTGAGGTTACTTTGGGTGTAGCCTACGAAATCCGCAAGTCCTAAACTATTTCATTCATAAACAAACTTTCACAAATATTATTCAAGCGTTAAACACAACGAAAGCCTAGTTGCACTCCTAAGCCTATTACAATTAAGATAAAAGACAACCTAACAATAATTAATAACTAGGTTTCATAGATCTAAGCAAACACACAAGAAATTTAGCTAGACATGTTAAACAAGCAAGCATACACACAATCAATTGAAGACATACTGATACTTTGGATTAAAACACTTATCTTGATGTGTAAAATAGGGTTTGGGACCCTAAGATATCATCCATGTCGGACTACAAGCGTTTAGGGTTTTACTCCAAAGTCTCCCTCTTTAAATCTGAAAAATTGAATTCTATATATAGATTTACAAGTGCGACAATGCACCTTATAGGTGGGGCCGTTAGCTCGCCGTCGTGGGGTTTTCGTCTTGGCCAAGTCATCGATGGTGCGGCGTCACCTTAGAGTTGTGGCGTCGTCGGTCTTCAGTGGGACGTCGTCGATTTTGAATCTGGGCCGTCGAGATAAAAAGTCAGTGGACGCCGTCTTCAAAGCTGGCGCCCGTCGGTTGTATTAACAAAATTCCTTGGCCGTCGGTGCATGTTTTTATCAAATTTGTATCTGAGGGACAGCATCGCCCGCTTTGATTGGGGCCGTCGAGTTCAATTTGAGTAGCTTGGTGGCTTCGATCTTGACTTTGCCATTTTCTTCATGTATTCACTCCTTTTGTCCAAATATCGTCATTCGAGCATTTTGCTTCAAGACCTAAAAAGTGAAAAGGAGCGAAATTAGCGATATGAATATAAAGTGGTCGACTACGGGCTTAAATGACCCCTTAAAAGTGTACGTTTTAAATCCTCATCACAAGCACACAATAGCATAAGCTATATTAGTACTAAACTCATTTCATCCTGTTGTTTTAGGATTGATGCAATGCAGGATGGTATGAATCAAAAATTTCTATTGAGGGAAGAAAAGCCTTTTGAAAAATTTTAAATCCTTGTTAGGCTTTTCATATTCCATTCTTTCCAAACCTTCAAAAATTTGAGGGTAGGGAGACAAACAATCCCATTGTCATCTGCTAATTCCAAGGAATTTCTAATAGAAGACTCAGTGATCACTATCTCATGTTTATCCACAAAATCTTGAATTTGTATTTCCCCATTAAAAGTTCTTGACTTAGTAATAGCCCAAAACTGTTTAATGATGGAAATATATATAATAGGGGATATTGTTAATGCATACCTTATAGGGTAAGCATTAAGAAAATCAATTATTTCAGTAAACCCTTCTGATTCTAGAATGGGTTTATCCAGCATAGCAACCAAATTGTGATTATCGGGAAAGGATCTTGTCGACATCATTAATTAGGGTTTTGGGAATTAGGAATTTTTAGGTGGGATGTTAATAGGAGTGTTAGGGTTTATGATCGAGACAGTTTTGAGCGCACAAATCCGATTGAATGAACCAATTAGGGATTTATACTCCAAATGTTACGATTCATCGCTATACTTTCAACTAAGCAGCACATTCCAAGCAGTAGATTCTCTGGCCCAGCAGCACTTTCTTTTTCCCTAGCAGCACTTTAGTTTGTTAGTAGCAGCATCCATTCAAAATTTGCATCAAATCAAACAATCTCTTTTTGCTTAATCCTGCAAAATGTTAATCCAACACCACAAAAACACAACCAAAACCATTCCACAAGAATCACAACGTGATTTATACTTAGCAACTGGAATTTCTACTAATATTAGATTCAGTAGTACTTAGTATAACAAGCAGCATTTTGAAACACTTGGCAGTATATTGACCACAACAACTGGAATTTCTACTAATAGCAGATTCTAGAAGTGCTAGTTGCTGTGGTCAAGTACTCTGGATTCAGAACCACAACAACTAGCACCTCCTGTATAGTCACTAATAGTAGATTCCTTAGTACTTGACCACATCAACTAGCACCTCATGCATAGTCACTGTCTGTGTATGCTATCAAGTCAAATGGTGAATCTTTAAGATACCAAAGGCCAAGTTTAGGTTGCCCCTTCAAGCATCTAAAGATCCTCTTCACTGCATTGAAATGTGAAGCTCTAGGTGTGACTTGAAATCTTGCACACACACAGACTGCAAACATGATGTCTGGTCTTGATGAAGTGAGATACATAAGAGACCCAATCATGGATCTGTAGAGATGAAAATCCACAACTTCACTTCCATCATCTGGGAGCAATGGCTTAAGTGTTTCCATAGGTGTGCTTGCAATGTTTACATCTTTAAACCCAAACTTATTCAGAATCTCAACCACATATTTCTCTTGGCTGATAAAAATGCCCTCCTTCTTTTGCTTCACTTGTAGCCCTAAAAAGAAGTTAAGCTCTCCCATTGAGCTCATCTGAAACTTATCATGCATAAGCTTCTCAAATTCCACATACAACTCCTTGTTAGTAGACCCAAAGATGATGTCATCAACATAGATTTGCACCAGCAAAATATCACTTTTAATCTTAGTATAAACAAAGTTTTATCAATGGTACCCCTGTGAAACCCATTGTCCATTAAGTAAGTGGTCAAGGTTGCATACCATGTCCTTGGAGCTTGGTGTAATCCATACATAGCCTTCTTTACCTTGTAAACTTTGTCTGGGAAATCCGGATCTTCAAAACTAGGAGGCTGACACACATACACCTCCTCTTCTATTTTCCCATACAGGAAGGCACTTTTTACATCCATCTAATACACTAGAAAATCTTTGAATGAAGCATATGCTAAGAATAATCTGATGGCTACAATCCTTGCAACTGGAGCAAATACTTCATCATAGTCAAGACCTTCTGCTTGTGTGTATCCTTGTGCAACCAATCTTGCCTTGTTCCTAACCACTATCCCTCGTTCATCTTTCTTGTTTCTGAACACCCACTTAGTACCAATAGCAGATTTTCCATTAGGCAGATCCACCAGAGTCCAAACTTCTTGCAACTTGAACTGCAACAATTCTTCCTGCATAGCTTCAACCCAACTTTCTTCAGTCAAACCTTGATATAGTTTCTTGGGCTCAAGTTGGGATAGGAAACATGCAAATAAACAGTTTTGGAGATATTTATGGTTGTTTCTTTTATAAAGGGATCTAGCAAAGAATCCTTGATCAGTTAAGTCCTTCAAACCCTTGGACTTTGTTCTGATTTGAATAGCAGATTGCAATTCTCCGATAATATTTTCCTTGGGATGATCTATATGAATTCTGGTAGTAACAATTGGACTGACTGAAATAACTTCTTTTAGATTGGTCATATTAGCTTCTTTATCAAAACCAACTAGCACATCATCATCCGTGTCATCATACATATATACCAGAGGAGGGATGTTGTTATCATCATCATAGACAATGGACATATATCTAAAAATATCAACATATGGCCTAGCAGTAGGTACAGGGTAACTACTGTTAGTGTTAACTTCACTCATCCATCCTTCTGCAGTATTAACATCTGGCATAGCAGTAGGTTTTGGGTAGCTACTGTTAGTGTTAATTTTATCAGAATAAGCTTCAGAAGTAGAAAAACTAGGCATAGCAGCAGGTTTAGGAGAACTATTGCTTGGCTTGCCAGTGTTGTTATCTAACACATGATCATCCAATTGAGGTTCAATACTTCCAACATCACCACCAGGAACTTCTTCATTTACAGCACCTTTGTTCCCTGGTTCTTCAGATATCACGTCTTCACTGGAAGGTTGCTCTTTATCATTCTGTGAACTCTTCATTATTGAGGAGAGGGGAGTATCACCTGTCAAAATTGGTAGTAGAATGTGGTCTGCAGTGGTTTCTTGCTCCACTATGGTTTGAACTGCAGCAGCATTCTCTTTGGTACCTACACATTTGTTAGACTGGTTTCCTGCAGTAACTGGTTCATAATTCATTGACTTGGTTAGCACATCAATATTAAACAGCCAATCAGGACCTTTTTCCTAGAACATTTGGTTTACATTCATCAAACCTAATATGTAGGTTCTCCACAACATGTCTGGTTCTATTGTTAAATACCCTAAAAGCCTTACTATTTAGAGAGTACCCAACAAATATTCCCTCATCAGCCTTCCCATCAAACTTGCCCAGTTGATCTATGGTATTAAGGATAGTTACAGGACACTCAAATGGTTTCAAAAAGTCTAGGGTAGGGGTTCTACCATGAAATAACTCATAGGGGCTTGTTATGAGGCTTCACTACCAAAACTCTATTATGTACATAACAAGCAGTATTTACTGCTTCAGCCCAAAAGGTTGTTGGTAATTTGGAATCTGCAAGCATAGTCCTAGCAGCCTCAATAAGTGTCCTACTCCTCCTCTCTGCAACACCATTTTGTTGAGGAGTTCTAGCTACACTAAACTGTCTTTGAATACCCTTCACTTCACAGAACTGGTTCATTTCCTGATTCTTAAATTCAGTCCTATTGTCACGCCTTATTATTTTAACTTTTAGATCAATTAGGTTTTCTACTTTGGTTATAAAAGCCTTAAGGATCCCACTAGTCTCATATTTCTTTGCTAAAAAGAAAACCCATGTGAAAATACTATAGTCATCTGTGACAACTAGGCAATACATTTTCTTCATCAAACTTTTAACAAAGTACGACCAAATAAGTCCATATGAAGAATCTGAAATGGTTGGCTGATGGAGCTCACAGTCTTGGACTTACAAGAAGCTCTATGTTGCTTTTCCTTCAGACAAGCAACACAATTTTCATTTATGTCAAAAAGCTTGGAAGGTAGTCCCCTGACAAGATTTCCCTTCACAAGTTTATTCATAGTTTTGAAGTTCAGATGCCCAAGCCTTCTATACTAAAGTCTAGACTCATTTGATGTAGCCTTAGCAAATAGGCAAGTCAAACATCCCATTAGAACCATGTGCTTTAGATCAACACTATATATATTCTTTGTCCTTGGAACTCTAAGTAAGATTTGAATTTCATCAACCAACTTAAAGTTTGGGGACAAGACAATATATTCAGTGTTAGTAAAAAGGACACTATTCTTTTTGTCACACATTTGTGACACACTGAAGAGATTGAACTTGAGTTCTTTGACAAAGTACACATCTTCAAAGTCCAGAGAGCTGGTTTTAATCTTTCCCTTCCCAGTGATCTTTCCACCCCTTGGGTTGCTTCCAAAGGCCACATATCCTCCATTAATGGGCACAAAATATGAAAGATAGGACATGGTTCCTGTCATGTGCCTAAAGCATCCACTGTCAATCACACCTCTTGTCACACCCTGCGGATGAAACACAGTGTAGCGGAAGGAACATAAGCACAAGATAATAGAACATACCAACATTAATATTTAAAGAAAGAGTAAACCATTACAATACAGATTAGCCGTCATCGGCAAATATATTACAAAGTTTAGATTCCAAAATATTGAGTTTTATTACATAGCGACATGGCGACAAGTGAAAACTTCTTTATGCAAGACTTGATAGAAAAGTTTACTAACGATCACGAAATGCATGAGATAAAAGCGGGTCAACTATGAAAATAGTTGGTGAGTAAACACGTTTAGCGAAATAAGAAAACTCGTAAGAAAAATTCAAAGCATTCGGTCGGCGAAAATAGTTCTCAAAGCAAAGGCATTGTGTATCCACTCGGTTCAAATTCGCCCATACAAAACTTGCAACTGTGTACACAACCCATTGCACAAAAATGTAGTGCTTCAAGTAGTCAAGTGTAAGTGGTCATAATAGTTCCCAATATAGTACCATGAATATAATAATGTAGGGATGCTCCGAACATAGGAGGCTTCGCCTTTGCTCCAACAAGGGAGACTCCTTTGACACTCGACCACCTAGGCGAGATTTATTGAGGCAGCTCCACCAACAAGGCGAGACTTCTTTGTCACTCGACCACCTAGGCGAGATTTATTGAGGCGCTCCACCAACAAGGCGAGACTTCTTTGTCACTCGACCACTTAGGCGAGATTTATTGAGGCGCTCCACCAACAAGCGAGACTTCTTTGTCACTCGACCACCTGGCGAGATTTATTGAGGCAGCTCCACCAACAAAGCGAGACTTCTTTGTCACTCGACCACCTAGGCGAGATTTATTGAGGCAGCTCCACCAACAAGGCGAGACTTTAGGACAAGGTCATAACATATGCGGTTCAATAAGTTCTAACAAGTCATAATTTAGTAATTAAGTTCAAGGATTTGATTCGAGTTCACAAGTTCTAATTAAAGAGTTCACAAAAGTAAGAATCAATTTAATTCAAGTATGGTTATGCATTTAGCCCAAAAATATAGTAAAGCGGTAAAAGGGGTGTGATTACTCACTTAGTAGCGGTGTGATGACAAAAGTGAGTACACGAGGTATAATGTGATCGTCTACGGGACCTATTACGAATGATATGATATGTCATGAGTTGCAATGTAATGTTATGCATGCACTCCATATGTTATTTATACCATTTACGGGTTTTGAAAATATTACTCGTCGTGAAAAATACTCTTTTGGCGTCTTGACCCTTCAAAATGACTTTACATGTTTTCGTCAAAATGTCATCCTACAATGGTTTTATAATGATTTTGGTGAAATTACCACTTTTAAATCGCAAAACAATGTCGTCGGAAAAATCATGAAATTAACAAAAATGGCTTTGGAAAACTAGCAGTAAAAGCGGTGTCGTCGTCGTTAGAGAACGAACTCATTGTTTTGGAAAGTTTGTATCGATATCTAAAAGTTTCGATTCGGGAGTTTTCGTCCAAGGTCTCAATCATAAAGATATTAAAGGCTAAAGATAGTGATTTTTGTTAATTGTGTGCGAGAAAATGAGTTTGACCAATGTTTGAACATCCGTAATTAAATCACTATAACTCCGCTTGACAAAGCGGCTTTTGTTTTGAAAAATATGGCCGATGAACTTGATTTTACTAGAAGACATTTCGTTATAAAAGTTTCACATCATGGCTAAAAGCGCGCAAACATGGGCGTTCTGACTAGTGAAATACTTGTAGCGTAAAAGTAATATGGATTTTCGAGAAAATAATAATTCTGGCAACTTTATAAAAGCGTGCATATATTAAATCGTTTCAAATCCGTTTTCTCGTAAAATATGTCCTTAACCGTATCGAAGTAAACTAATATATTTTGAGAAGTCGAAATAATTTGTGAAGCTTAAGGCTCGTTTTGACTCGAAATATGTAAAAGCGCTTGCTGAAATTTTCTGAAAAATGTCGTTTAGTCGTCAAACTTCAAAAATTCACCAACCCGTTATAACTCCGTTTTTATCCGTTCAAAAGGCCACGGATTCGTTTTAAAGTATATGTTCTAAATCTCAAGGCCAAAATGTCGTATCAACTGTTGGTTTTCCAGAAATCCGAATTAAGGACAGAGCGTAAAATATAGTTTACGAAAATAGTTTTCTCGGACAAAACCTATTCTAATCCCTTCAAATCAACTCCAAAGCTAATCTAATCCTACCATACACCTTCTTAGGGTGTCATGGGTTCTAATCACCATCAAGACCAAAGAATAACTTGGGAATAATTATAGGATGACTATAAATATATATAACTTCTAAAATCTTGAAATAAATGGTATAAATCACATAACATGCATATAAGCTCCAAAAATGAAAAGATGAATATGAAAATGAAAAGGAAACATGAAAATGAAAGAAATCAAGCTTACAAATGATTATGATGAGGTGAAAGTAACAAGGATTAAACTTAAATACTCTTGGTTTTTATTTCAAAACCAAATAAAGAGTATATACTAGATTGTAATAACACTTGAACTAGCAAAATTTGATGATCCCTTTGAAATCTCCTTGGTGGCCGGTTTTGGATGATCAAAAGAGAGAAGAGAAGCTTTTCACCACTTGTATAATAATTGAGAAAGGAATGAGTGAAGAAAATATGAAGATTGTGTGTAGATAAATACATATAAGACTTTTGTTACCAAATTTTAGATACATCCCCCATGGGCGGTTATGGGGATTGTATCCATATATTATATTTTTTTTTTTTAAATATATAAACTTTGTGTATACTTTGTGTAATAATTGATAAAGGTGTAAGAATATATGTAGAAAATGTACAAGTATAGGTAAATGAAATTTTTGGTATAAGTAAGTTTTAATAGCTCAAAATAGGATGTAATGAGATGATAAAATTTTAAAAATACTTTCCTTGTGAAAATTGGTGATAAAATAATTATCGTACAATTTTTAAGAAAAGCGACGTAATAATTAAACTTTAACGATTAATGTACCAAATAAATTAGAAACACTAGGAAAACTAAAAATATAGTTTTATAGACTAAATGTAAGTTTAAAAATACCTCGGGATCATTTTGAAAGTGTGGGTTAAATATTTAAAATAATAACTCACGCGATAAAAATTATTAAATATAAAAATTACGCGTTAAATGTGAAATGAAATGCCATGAATGAATTAATATGATGCATATATAATTTAAGAAATGACCGAATTTGAGAATTGTGACATTCTTCCCATGTCGGTGAATCACGTCCCGTGATTCGATTAACGATACTATGGTCCGAACCTCGACAAGAGTTCTAAAGTTCATGATCGTCTGAGCAGTCTAAATGATCATATCAATGCCCGTGCGTACGGGTTCCCATTCAACTAAATGCGTGCCGTGATTAGATTAGATAGGATAAACTAGCCCAATATCGAGCGTAGCTCTCGAAAGACCTTTAGGTAGTCGATTCTAGTTTAATCTCACAACTCATCAAACAAGAGCGTCATGAGATTAAACTAAACCGACTTGAGTAAACTTGTCTCTTAGCTTGATTTTCGCAACTCATCAAACAAGAGCTGTCACTAGATCAAGCTAGGAAACAAGTTGTTAGAAAGGTAGGATTCCAAATCCTTGAATGAAGTCTTTTGAAAGATTAAGCTCGATATTCGATTTGCTTACACAATCAAATCGATCAACAAAATATATAACAACTAAGGTCGATATCAATAGGTCTCAAATTAAGCAAGGTCGTGAGCGTGGTAAGAATTGGGAGGAAGTTATGCACTCAAAATCATGTCGTGGCGAGAAATAAAGTGGTTGCTCAAAGAATGTACCGTTAAGCGTCGCGGGCTTCCTCGGTACCCAAATAGAATGCTCGACCACGTGCGGGAGGAATTTCAATGTTACGATCTTGTGGGCCTTCTATTGCTAATGCCAAGTTTGGACGATTTCCTCCTTGATTGGGAGTTCTTTTCGACTTTGGGCGGTATTGCGAAGGTGATCTAGACTTCCACTCGTAGCATGCTTTTCTCATCCTTGATTCCCGTTACATTGGAGCAATTTCGAGAGAAGTGGCCGTCATCACATTTGCCGCACCTTGGCGGTCTCTGAGTGATGATAATTACGCCAGTACACAAAGGATGTGGACCTTTATATCTTTGCGCTCTGGTGAGTCGCTCCATAGTTCTGGTTATTCGTTGCCTCTTGTCTTGTTGACCTGGTCTCGGCTTCACTGGTGATCCTCCATCGCTTTCGTCCATTGTTTGAAGTACCTTCTCCGTTGTTGGTTCGTCTAGCATCGAGATGTATTATAATTTGGGTGAGTAGATCCGCTATTCCTAGCGCGTTGTTGTTTGGATTGTCATTGTTGTTACCTCTGGCGTGTGTTTCTTGCGCCATGATCTTGCGAGAGGACCAAAACATCGGGTTGAGTAAGCGACATTGAGCGAAGTCGGATGAGGTGCGAGCGGTGGTAATGTGTGTTATAGTGATCGAAATATGGCGAGGAGCAGAGACATGCTATGTCTAACAAGTCGAAAGATGGAGAAGAGAAGATATAAAGAAGGTGCGGTAATGTAGGCGTGAGCGTAAAACATGCCATGCATACCCGCCCGACCAATGCAACCGGTGACGGACTCTAAAGACTCGACTAAACATGATTTAAAACTACCCTCTTATCATTGCATGGTTCTTCATAAATTAGACATAGTTGATCGGGCTATGTATAATTTATGAGTAACAATCTAGCGATAGAACTAGATGACTCGGATGATGTTCAATGTTTAATAAAATAATATACAAAAAAAAAAAAAAAATTTATTCGGTTATAATTGTGATTTTATTTTTGAAAAATCGGCATTCTCTATAACCTTTGGCTCTGGTACCAATCATCACACCCTCATGGGGGATGAAACACAGTGTAGCGGAGGAACATAAGCACAAGATAATAGAACATACCAACATTAATATTTAAAGAAAGAGTAAACCATTACAATACCAGTTAGCCGTCATCGGCAAATATATTACAAAGTTTAGATTCCAAAATATTGAGTTTTATTACATAACGACATGGCGACAAGTGAAAACTTCTTTATGCAAGACTTGATGAAAAGTTTACTAACGATCACACGAAATGCATGAGATAAAAGCGGGTCAACTATGAAAATAGTTGGTGAGTAAACACGTTTAGCGAAATAAGAAAACTCGTAAGAAAAATTCAAAGCATTCGGTCGGCGAAAATAGTTCTCAAAGCAAAGGCATTGTGTATCCACTCGGTTCAATTCGCCCATACAAAACTTGCAACTGTGTGTACACAACCCATTGCACAAAAATGTAGTGCTTCAAGTAGTCAAGTGTAAGTGGTCATAATAGTTCCCAATATAGTACCATGAATATAATAATGTAGGGATGCTCCGAACATAGGAGGCTTCGCCTTTGCTCAACAAGGGAGACTCCTTTGACACTCGACCACCTAGGCGAGATTTATTGAGGCAGCTCCACCAACAAGGCGAGACTTCTTTGTCACTCGACCACCTAGGCGAGATTTATTGAGGCGCTCCACCAACAAGCGAGACTTCTTTGTCACTCGACCACTTAGGCGAGATTTATTGAGGCGCTCCACCAACAAGCGAGACTTCTTTGTCACTCGACCACCTGGCGAGATTTATTGAGGCGCTCCACCAACAAAGCGAGACTTCTTTGTCACTTTCGACCACCTAGGCGAGATTTATTGAGACGCTCCACCAACAAGGCGAGACTTTAGGACAAGGTCATAACATGTGCGGTTCAATAAGTTCTAACAAGTCATAATTTCGTAATTAAGTTCAAGGATTTGATTCGAGTTCACAAGTTCTAATTAAAGAGTTCACAAAGTAAGAATCAATTTAATTCAAGTATGGTTCATGCATTTCGCCCCAAAAATATAGTAAAAGCGGTAAAAGGGGTGTGATTACTCACTTAGTAGCGGTGTGATGACAAAGTGAGTACAGAGGTATAATGTGATCGTCTACGGGACCTATTACGAATGATATGATATGTCATGAGTTGCAATGTAATGTTATGCATGCACTCCATATATTATTTATACCATTTACGGGTTTTGAAAATATTACTCGTCGTGAAAAATACTCTTTTGGCGTCTTGACCCTTCAAAATGACTTTACATGTTTTACGTCAAAATGTCATCCTACAATGGTTTTATAATGATTTTGGTGAAATTACCACTTTTAGTAGCAAAACAATGTCGTCGGAAAAATCATGAAATTAACAAAAATGGCTTTGGAAAACTAGCAGTAAGCGGTGTCGTCGATCGTTAGAAACGAACTCATTGTTTTGGAAAGTTTGTATCGATATCTAAAAGTTTCGATTCGGAGTTTTCGTCCAAAGGTCTCAATCATAAAGATATTAAAGGCTAAAGATAGTGATTTTTGTTAATTGTGTGCGAGAAAATGAGTTTGGCCAATGTTTGAACATCCGTAATTAAATCACTATAACTCCGCTTGACAAAGCGGCTTTTTGTTTTGAAAAATATGGCCGATGAACTTGATTTTACTAGAAGACATTTCGTTATAAAAGTTTCACATCATGGCTAAAAGCGCGCAAACATGGACGTTACGACTAGTGAAATACTTGTAGCGTAAAAGTAATATGGATTTTAAGAAAATAATAGTTACGGCAACTTTATAAAAGCGTGCATATATTAGTCGTTTCAAATCCGTTTTCTCGTAAAATATGTCCTTAACCGTATCGAAGTAAACTAATATATTTTTGAGAAGTCGAAATAATTTGTGAAGCTTAAGGCTCGTTTTGACTCGAAATATGTAAAAGCGCTTCTTGAAATTTTACGAAAAATGTCGTTTAGTCGTCAAACTTCAAAAATTCACCACGGCTTCGTTATAACTCCGTTTTATCCGTTCAAAAGGCCACGGATTCGTTTTAAAGTATATTTTCTAAATCTCAAGGCCAAAATGTCGTATCAACTGTTGGTTTTCCAGAAATCCGAATTAAGGACAGAGCGTAAAATATAGTTTACGAAAATAGTTTTCTCGGACAAAACCTATTCTAATCCCTTCAAATCAACTCCAAAGCTAATCTAATCCTACCATACACCTTCTTAGGGTGTCATGGGTTCCTAATCACCATCAAGACCAAAGAATAACTTGGGAATAATTATAGGATGACTATAAATATATATAACTTCTAAAATCTTGAAATAAATGGTATAAATCACATAACATGCATATAAGCTCCAAAAATGAAAAGATGAATATGAAAATGAAAAGGAAACATGAAAATGAAAGAAATCAAGCTTACAAATGATTATGATGAGGTGAAAGTAACAAGGATTAAACTTAAATACCCTTGGTTTTTATTTCAAAACCAAATAAAGTATATACTAGATTGTAATAACACTTGAACTAGCAAAATTTGATGATCCCTTTGAAATCTCCTTGGTGGCGGTTTGGATGATCAAAGAGAAGAGAAGCTTTTCACCACTTGTATAATAATTGAGAAAGGAATGAGTGAAGAAAATATGAAGATTGTGTGTAGATAAATACATATAAGACTTTTGTTACCAAATTTTAGATACATCCCCCATGGGCGGTTATGGGGGATTGTATCCATATATTATTATTTTTTTTTTTAAATATATAAACTTTGTGTATACTTTGTGTAATAATTGATAAAAGGTGTAAGAATATATGTAGAAAATGTACAAGTATAGGTAAATGAAAATTTTTGGTATAAGTAAGTTTTTAATAGCTCAAAATAGGATGTAATGAGATGATAAAAATTTTAAAAATACTTTCCTTGTGAAAATTGAGTGATAAAATAATTATCGTACAATTTTTAAGAAAAACGACGTAATAATTAAACTTTAACGATTAATGTACCAAATAAATTAGAAACACTAGGAAAACTAAAAATATAGTTTTTATAGACTAAATGTAAGTTTAAAAATACCTCGGGATCATTTTGAAAGTGGGTTAAATATTTAAAATAATAACTCACATGATAAAAATTATTAAATATAAAAATTACGCGTTAAATGTGAAATGAAATGCCATGAATGAATTAATATGATGCATATATAATTTAATAAATGACCGAATTTGAGAATGTGACACCTGTCAATAAGTCCACTATGGATTTGCCACACAAAATAAGAAATTAGTTTCTCTTGGGACCCAACCATTATAGACTTGGATCGCCCTATGCATCTATGTAATTAAATATTTGAAATACATATGATGCGTTGTTGTCTTGGAGACATTGCTTAATCGGAGGTCTTTGGTCTCAAACCCAACATCTTTGAGGGCTTAGCGACATTTACCTTTTACTGACGATGATTCTGAGGTTTTCTTAAAGAAGTATTTACTTTTTGGTTATCCCTGTTGTTTAGAAATGTTTTTCTTCTATGAATGGGTCTGAATATAGTTGAATGTGCCCTTTTTGAAAAACATGTCTTTGTATTGGCAGCATTCACTATTGGTCTTGTGTTAGCACTAGAATTAGATCTAGCAGTATTTACATTTTCAATCCAGATCACATTAAAACTGATTTTGGAACAAATGAATTTTGAGCATTAGAGTGAGTTGAATTAGCAAAATTAGAATGGTTCACTCTTTTAGCATAGTTCCACACTGGTTTTGTCACATTTTCTTTTATATTATTCTTACAAGTATAATGTAAGTGATCAAAAATCCCACAAGTAAAGAAAGGTTTATTATTCATAATAAAATCACTTCATAATCTATCAGACATTAAATTGTTCCAGTTCCTCTGATTTTCTCTAGGAGTGTTTTTATTACAAGACTCTACCGTCTCTACATTTTCTCTAACAGTTGTGGTAGAGACAGTTTTATTTCGGACTCTAGACTTGACATTGTCTTCATCCTCATCATCAGACACCCAATCCTCAATCACTGGTGCCTCAGACTCTCTTCTAGTCCATTTAGCTCCTCCTCCATCGTTCTTATCTCTAGGGGTCTCAGACGACACCTTTTCCTTATTGGTATCACTATTCTTTTCTTCCCCTGTAAAAGACAAGTCGGGCATAGGGGGACAAAAATTACCAGAAGGATGAGGAGCAGCTTCATTATAACAACCTACTCCCTTTCTATTTCATATTCCTTTGTACCGATTATAAATCTGAGTTTCTATCAATTTATTGACTTCTTTAGACTGATATTCATGTCTTTCGACATGTAATTCAATGTTATCCTTTTGTATTTGTACCTTTTCTTTTTCAGATTGAACTTGATCTAATTTAGTTTTAAGCTCATTAATGGTCTGATCTCTTAAGTATACTTCAACCTCTAATGTTCTAATCTTTTCACATAAGACAGTTTCATTAGATTTGAAAAATTCTAATCTAGCCTCTACTGATTTCAGACCTTCTTTATAGCCTAAAAGTAATAATTTAGCATCATCAAGTTCCTTTGTTACTTTATTAGAATCATCTCTATGAAAACATGAATCTGAACATGACTCAAAGGATAGCTCAGAATCTGAAGAGCTTAAGGTTGAAGAATGGGCCATGAGAGCATAGTCAGTGGGTCCTTCTGCAGCTTGATCACTCCAGTCATAGCCACCAAGCCCATCACAGGACACCAAGGCAGTTGTTGAAGTCTCCTGAACTAGAATGGTCCTTCTTTCCACCTCCCTTGTCCTGTTCTCCTGAGACCTTGGGAATCTGCATTCCCTTACAAAATGATTTCTTTTTGCAGTTATAGCACTCCACTTTGGACTTGTCAAAGCCCACCTTATCAGAACCAGTCATTTGCAGACTCCTTTCAGTCCTCTGAAGAAACCTTTTTGCCCTCATATTAAGCATGGCCATTTTCCACCTAAGATCCATCTTTTTAACATCATCAGGATGGATCTGTTGAATGTCCTCCTTTGCCAGTTGAGTAACAAAACTTTGACTGGCAAAGAATGAGCACACTGCAGCATCATTCAAATTCTCACTTCTAGCAGAACTTCCCATTACACTAGCAGCACTTCCTTCCTCAACAGTAGGGACATCAACCATTGTGCTGCTAATGCTATTTGATGAAAAAATGCCAAGTTATTTGAACCTGAGCTTGAACTTGACTTTTGTTTCATTTCAGCCTCATAGACCTTCAGGTTGTTGCGAAGATCATCCAAGCTTGACTTCTCCAACTCTGACATGTTCCTCCACACAATAGCATGTGTGTCACATTCTGATGGAAGACTTGCCAGCAACTTTTGGTTTAAGTCTTCTTGTTCAGTCACTACTCCCACAAGCTCTAATTGGCTAACAAGCTTTTGCAGCCTGTTGCAGATCTCATCAAGAGATTCAGTGCTAGAGGCAGAAAAGTTGGCATATTGTTGCTTTAAAAGATTCTTCTTGCTCTTCTTTGTAGCTTCATTTCCTCCAAACTTCTTTTCTAAAGCCTTCATTAAAAGCTTAACATCTTTAATGGAGTTGAAGAATAGTTGATACTCATCTGGAATGGCCATCATGAGAATAGTTTTGGCCTTCATCTCCAATATTCTTTTGGCTATGTCCTCTGTGGTAGTAAGAAGGATAATCTTTCCATCTGTTCCTGCTTTAATTGGAACAGTGTTTCCAGTTTCAATCACCTCAAAGAGGCCAATATCAATCATTTGAATGTGTTGTTCTATCCTCATCTTCCACATCTCATACTCATTTGGTTTGAGCACGGGTACCCTGTTACGTGTCACAGTCACAGTGTTTGTAGAGTCCATCTTTCACAGTTGTTGGTAATATTCTTCTTGTTGTAACATTTTCTTGATCAAACAAGCTCTGATACCACTTCTTGATCCCAATTCACCTTGTAAATATAGATCTTTGATAGCTTTTGTATAAGAAACTGTTTGATCGTTTAAGTATTACGCGAAATATAACACTTATAGAATAAGAAGAACACAATGAATAAACAATCAAACGCTTCAGTATTATTAGAATAATAATACGAGTGATCTTGATATCACTAGGGTTTACATATTTGAAGCCGCCTTAAACTTATATCTAAACAAATGACCTAGGATCTCCTTTTATATGCTAAGGAGTCCTACTAGGTTACAATCACTTCCTATACAATCATATCTTTCTATACTTATCTAATACTACATAATAGGAACGCGTCATTCCATAAATATAAAACAGACTTTAAGACTCCAGCAGTAGCTTGACATAACTAGCGATGAATACATATACTCGGAAGTACTTGATCTTGATGAAACTTTACTCTAACAGTGGTTTCCCCAGTCCGACTAGCGATTACCACTTGGTGTATTCCTTTGATTCTTTCCAGCAACACCTAGCAGTAGGTAGAATACACCAGCAGCAGATAACATTTAAACCATTTCTCCAGGAACTCTATAAGCAGTTGATTCTCCCAAAAGCAATAGTATCCATAAAACCCAACATTTTTTTTTTCGAAAGTATATCTAAGTGTCCGTCTATAGAAAGATAATTAAATATTCGTCACGATTTTGTAATTATTTTCGCTTAACGGTTAACGGTTTAAGAGATATTTAAATTATAAAAAATATGTGAAATAATAAAATGCTTTTAATCTCAACCATTGCATTATTTTTGTGGAGGGTTGGGATGAGTCCATTGGTATGTGAGAAAATTTTAGTATGTAAAATAACTCTCCTAGTTGCTTCCTTTTTCCTTTTCATGCAAACTGTGAAACAACGTTATTTCCTCCGAGTTTACCATCCACTTCTTTTTTCTTCTCTTTTCTCCTTAGATTAAAAAAAATAGAAACATAATAAATAACTTTTACATAAGTTGTTGACAATGTATAATCTTTTGTATTCGTTTGCATATCACAATTGAGTGTGCATGCATTTTCATATTTGTAAAACTATATATATACGAAGTTTTTCGAATTATGATCAACAACAACAACAGCAGCAGCAGCAGCAACAATTTTAATAATAACAATTGGTATAAAAATGATAATAATAATAAATATTGTTGTTTGTAAATATACATTCTAGGCATCCTTTAAACTTCTAATTTTCTTAAATATTGTGAAAACTAAATTTTTATTCTTATGTCCAAAAAAATAGAATTTAAGATTATTTTATTTTCTAAAGTTTTGTATTAACCAATACAAATATAAAAAATTATTTTAAATTTAGTCCCTCAATTTATAAACTACCCAGCTTTCTCTTTTAATTTTATTATAATTTTTTATTTAGACATAATTCACTTTTTTTTCATGAAAAATATTATAGTTGATTTTGACAAATTAAATATCTAATTTTGATTTTCATTAGACAATTAGGTAATTCAGTTTCCCGCTGGCGAAATGAACTCTCCAAATAATTTAATTTGGTTTAGGTCACATATTAAGTTTTCAATTACGACTATGAAATGTTTTTTCCATTTTATGCTAAATCAATCATTTATATGTATTAATCTATTTATGCTACTATATAAAAGGTTTAGGGCTTTTTAAATTAAAAAGTCTTCAAATTTTTAAAACCAAAAGTATTTCTTTAATAAGAAATTAACAAGTCATAGTCATACATTAAATTCTGTCAACTTGTAACCGTTAACATTCATACAGCTAGAGGTGTTATTCGGGTTGACCCGGTCGGGTTCGGGTCAACTCTGGCCGGGTCAAGCTTTAAAAAACATCACGAACCGACCTTGTTTAGAACTTCAGGTCAACTCGGGTCGGGTCAATTCGGGTTTGGGGTCAACCCGAGTATTTCATTATAAAAGTGTTGTTGGCCGGGTTAGTCGGGTTGGTCGGTCAATGCTAAAAAACATACCCGGACCCGACCTTGTTTAGAACTTCGGGTCAATTCGGGTTGACCGATTGACCGAATATATTTTTGAACGATTGACCCGACCGAATTGACTCGGGTCGGACCGAATGACACCCCTACATACTGACCTATTGAATTATATCAACTTGTGCATTAACGTTCATACAGTATTAAATTCGATCGATTTTATGGCTAGCGTTCATACAACCTATACTAACGAACATTGGTTATAAAATCAAAATAAAGTAAAATAACATACGCCACATATTTAGACAAGTTATATGTGGTATTGGTGGTAGATCTTGTGGTTTAGGTGGTAAATCGAGATATAAAACCTCAAACACACGCAAACTATTTAATCACGCTCTCTCTAAACAAAAAATACAAAAATTCCTAAAAACACATCAGCCCCAACACCGCATCAGCCAACCTTCTAGTTTAATAGTAAATTAAATTATATGGTTTTTAAAGCATAGACAACCAAAACATACGTTAAAATATCAATGACATTTCATTTTTATACTTGATGTGAATCAAAACGTAGAGTAAAACAAAAAACATTTTGGCAATTTGGTTTGCTGCCTTGGAACTTTGAATAGTAGGCCCAAAAGAGTCCAAGTGAACGTTTGGCAACAACACAACCACCAAATGGAACCTTTAAGCTTTGAAGCCTTCCAAGAGCCATTTTCACTTTCTTTTTCCATTCTATACACATATGACGGCTATGTTCTCCAATACATTAAGCTAAATATATATATTATTACATAGACATGTTGATAATCGATATATACTTTTTAATATACTCGATTCGGGTTACACTCTATCATCAGAAATATACATTAACCAATGGGTACCACATAAAATAAAACATGGGAAATGGGTCTTGGTCCTTGAATGTGAACAATATTTACAGAATGAAAGCCCAACCCAATTTGATTACAATAGTTAGGCAAAGTGGCTTTTAACATTCAAAACTGACTTGAAAATAAACACTACATGCCTAATTTGATCAGCGAATAGTTGTACTTCAAAGATTTTGAACTTGAATTTGAAAAAAATGCTTTTAAGCATGGGTACTTCCTACTTGATGACGAAAAGATCGTTGCAACTAAAACAAGTGTATTGCCGTGAGGCTTGATCATTTGAAGAGTGAACTTGCAAGATTTGAATTGAACATATCATCAAAGCAATGGAACATTGAGAATTCACATCTTGTTCTTATAATAGATGTCAATTATATTGAAATAGAATCAACGAGTAATGCCATTTTGATACATGATTTGCTATACTGGTCAATGGAAACGTGATTCAAGTTCGCCCCAGACTCAATCTCATGCAAAAAGTCGCTAAAGATGTCTTTTTCCAAACGAGCCAATTTTCCGTCCAATGTGACTAGTTAGACCTCGTGAAATAGTTAGACCCAGTAATATTTGCTGATTTTGACATATCTAAACATTTTCGAATTGCACGTTAAGAAAATAATCACTCTTTTACTACAGTATTAAGATTTCCTATTACCTCAGGGTCAGAATTCATATAGAACAATTTGTTACTGTACTTGTTAAGTTGGTGTCCTGTATTTGTTCCTTTATACTCTTACTTTTTGTGTTTAAAAAAATAAATTTCTTCTATGAAAAAAACAATTCATTACTTTTGTACCGTATAAATCAAGTGGAGCTCAAACTTCAATGGATGATAGGAAAGTTGTATCTTGTCTTTACTTCAAAATCCAAGAGTCCATTACTGCCTTTCTTATTTTAATTTCTTAGGTAACTCGAAACATTACCGTCCAATGTGAATAGTTAGACCTAGTAATATTTGCTGATTTTGGCATATCTTAACATTTTCGAATTGCTTGTTAATAAGTAATCACTCTTTTAATTTACTACAGTATTAAGTTTTCTTATTACCTCAGGGTCAGAATTCATATAGAAAAATTTCTTACTAGTACTAGTTAAGTTCGTGTCCTGTATCTGTTCCTTTAGGCTGAAAGTAGTGGTAGTCATACCTCACTCGTGAGGTGCTACTTCACGCATGAACACCAAAACGAACACCTCAATTCATGTGTGAATGGATAAAAATAAAAAAACACACACTTTTGTGAAAGGTTTATGGATAATTATTAATATATGTATGTGGGATTCGAGCTCGAGGCTTGGGATTACGCATTACGTATGAGAATTAATGTATAAATAATTAATATATAAAATGTTATATTTAATTATTTGATCACAAAATAAATACTTAACGGTAGTTAATATTTATGAGTTTAAATATCGGTCGTTAAATGTCAACGGGATATGAAGAAAAGTTAAATGCCAAGAGAAGGTTTAGGAATCCTCTTTTGGGCTTGTTTTCTTAAAATATAGAATCACATGAAGCTATAGTAATCTTGACATATCTGGCCAAAATTTATAAATCGTCCCATGTATTCATCCTTTGGGACACTAGATTTCGATAGAAGTAGAAACTTTTCTTTCTTCCTCTTGTTCTTAGGTCAAGAGTGAATCCCGTTGTAAGGATTTACAAGTGACCTTGAGCATAACAAAGGTGTTTGGTTAATCTATTGTGATCGAGAACCTAGCTTTTCTCGTTTATTCGCTACTAATCGTGTGTACAAGAGCGAAGGGCCAATGCACTTGTGTTGGTAACTTGGGTGTTTGACTTTTAGTGTAGTCGAATGTATTAAACCTTAATTTATTAGGGTTTAAGGTTTCTTGGTACTTGATCTTAATTTGGGGCTTTCATAAACCCTAATTGCATTGATTCGCAAAAGGTACGCATATTCTTTTAATTCGGTTAATTAATTTACAAGTATTATTTATATTACTTCCGCTGCATGCTTTGATGATGTTTATGTGTTTTCTATAATTGTTATGATTAGTAAAACCCAACATTTTGTTTGTGTGTGTTTTTTTATTTTTATTTTGTTTGTGAGTATGTGTGATGTGTTTTTATGGGGGTATAGTAGGTATTTTAATGAAAGGTGCGGGGAAGATGAACTTTCATTTTTTGTTCATCACCACCAGGCATCCAACTCCACCTACAACTCTTTTCAGACGACCCTTCACTGGTTACCAAGGCATGAAATTTTATTTTTGTTTGTCTTTTGATGTTAAATGAATGTGTTAGTTTTGAGCTGTTCAATTTATGGATTTTTTTTCTTTAGTTATGCTAACAAGTTTTTATTTAAGTTATGCTAATGGATTTTTGATTGAGCATTCAACAAGTGTTTGATGAAATGCCTAAGAGAAAAAACTATTACGGGTATTCTATTTTTTCTTCCTATGCTCTTGAATTCGAGTTATTATTGTTAAATTATAATGGTTTTGATGGAACCTTACCTCGTTAGCAATGAAACCTTACAAATAATTTTTTTTTTATATATTACTAACATTATTGTGTGGTATAACTATTGTATCAGTTAATACAAGCATTTTGATCCCATTGTTGCAAATTTGGCCGAGATCTAATGATTGTAAAGGTATATGAGCTAGTTGCCTGGTGTCATTTGAGCAAACTCTTTGCTTTATAGGAGACATTATGATTTTTATAACCACTGATTAATTGTATAAACCAAAGTGATGCACTTAAACATGTCTACATGAGACACATGTTATGATCTTTGTCTATCGGTACGTAGATAGCACTGATAGTATATAGTATAAGACAGTAATTTAGAATGTTTGTAGATAGCACCGATAGATGTTTGTTGATTATTTTGTATTATATGTGTATAGTAGGTGTTTTGTATTGCGGGTTGCACTATTGTAAACAACAATGCCTTGCCTAAGAGAATTAGGTTATCTAACTTACAAATAGGGTACGGTATGTTTGGCGAAAATAGCACTGTTAGGATGTAGCAGGAAGCACTTGTTTTAATAAAGCGTTTGGTACTAGTATTATGTGTGTCAATTTAATTGCTTACTGTGGCTCCTTATAAGTTAACTTTATCAACAATTACGTCAATGTGTTTTAGTATCTTTCCGTTACACGAACTAATGCTTACATGCTGCGAGGTGGTCTACCAAATTTTCAACTCCTTAGATGAACTTTTTTGTAAAGTTATGCTCATAATGTATTATACGAATATTTGTTGCGTGTGGATTATTTTTTGTTTACCGATGTATTTTATTGAATTGTAGGAATGGAATGCTCCAAGTGCTAAGCACGTTCGTTTATTAGAGGTTGCTTTGCTTGAAGATTGTGAGTAGGTGCTAACCTTTTCATATATTATCAAAATTCGCTACGGTTATCGTTATACGTACCTTCTTTATATCCGGTCCGAGAAACAAAATTCAGATATTTGGTCTTTGTTGCCTGACCAAGGATGGAAACCTTGTACAGACTCGGCTACCATTCCATGTGAGATCCTTAACTTGCGTTTTTTACATTTTGTACTATGTCGTGAGCTATATAACCGTTTGTGTTTCATCTCTCATGATAATGTAATTGAATCCCGATTATATCTTTTAAGCCATTCCAGAGAAATCTCGGGGAGATATTCAGGTGTTTCTGGATGGAGGATTGAACCAGCAGAGAATGGGGGTATGTGCTATATTATCTCTTATCTAAGCATAATGGGGCGTTTGGCTTATGGGCTAATTTAACTTTTGAAAATCTAGTAAGCGAAACTTTCAAAGCTTATGAGCTTATCAACTTGAGCTTATGGCTTATTAAGTTCATAAGCTCATAAACCTAAAAGTTTGAGCTTATACGCCAAAATTATAAGTTAAATGATAAGTATTTAAAACGTACGCTTTTAGGGGGTCATTTAAGCCCTAAATCGACCAATTTTATATCCGTTACTGCTTAATTTCGTTTTTTTTTTTTTTTACTTCTTAGGCCTTTTGGAAGCAAAATGCTGGAATGAAGCACATTTGGACGAAAATGAGCAAATACATGAAGAAATGGCAAAGTCAAGATCGAAAGCCACTTAAAGGCGATCATCGATACTGACGGCGTCCCAACCAAAGGCGGCGCCATCTCTATGAAGACTTGATCAAAACATGCATCTGACGGCACGGTGGAAATTTCGGTCACATAACCCTAACGACGTCACGCTTTAAATAAGGAGGCGTCACTCGCGGTTTTAACTCGACGGCGAGATCTAGAATTAAGGCGACGTCCCAAGCCCGAAGACCGGCGTCACAACTCTAAGGTGGCCGTCCCATCGATGACTTGGCGGAGAAAACCACAATGATGGCGGTGGCGTCCCATGCAAAAGGTGGCGCGTGCGGTTGTAAATCTATATAGAATTCGATTTTTACGTATTTTGAGAGGTAGACTTTTGGAGAAAAACCTAAATCGTTTGTAGTCCGAATTGGACATGATCTTAGGGTCCCATACCCTATTTTACACATCAAGATAAGTATTTTAATCCAAAGTATTATTATGTCTATCCCGCGTTCGATTGATTGTGTGTATGCTTGCTTGTTTACCATGTCTAGCTAAATTTCTTGTGTGTTTGCTTAGATCTATGAAACCTAGTTATTGATTATTGTTAGGTTGTTGTAGAAAACTAGAAGGGGGGTTGAATAGTTTACCAATTAAAACTTTGTTTTGAAACTTATTGAAAGATCAATTGATATTGATCTTGAGTATGTTAATGAAATATGCAAGCAATATGTAATGAGTAAATAAGGAAAGAAATGATCAAACCACAACAAGTTGTTTATAGTAGTTGGTCTACAAGGACTCTTTCTCCTGCCTACTCTACTACTCCCGAGTCTCACACTCGAGAGTTTAACTTCACTAGTCAACAAGCTCCTTTCACCGTGGAGAAAACCTTTACACTTAACACACTATTTACGACACTAAGCTAGATGTCGAGTTCTTTCCAAGGGTACAACTACTCCCACACACAATGTATTTTGATGACTAAAATACTAACCACTCACACTCACAAGATTATGATGGTTTAATACAACAATGAAGTATGAATCAACACTAGATCATACAACACTAAACAAACAAGACTTCCAACTTCGTTTGAAGCTTGAATGTGACTTGATCTTCTTTGCTACAAAGAGATCACTAATATGATATGAAACTGAGTTAGAAAGGTTAGAGAGAAGATATGTATGAATGTATAATAGAAAGGGATGAAAACTACTTGGCTTGGCATTTTATTTATAAAATGGACAGAGCATCCACGGACATGAAACCCTTAAAGGGTTCCGCCCTGTACCATTTTGGTACCATGGTCGACGACCAAGATATCAAATCTTTGCCAAAGTCAACTCTATCTAAGTGAGATTGTGCAAGATATGAAGAGTACAAATCCACAAAATATCTAATGAAATCTTTCAATGATTTCCATGATGCATCTCATGATGTCATATGTTGTATTTCTATTTTAGAAATATGCAAGTACTTAAGTAGTGTTTGGTTTTAAGAACCTAACACATTCTAAAAATACTATCATACATAATGATTAGAGTCATATCAAGATGTTAGTAATCATAAATGTAAATGCTTGAATGATGAATATATTGTTTGAAAAAGCTTGTTTTAATATCTATTAAACTTGACAAGCTTTAAGCTTTTATACAAATTAAATTTACTTTTGTCGTTAACAAAACTTAGGTAAAGATCAAAATATAAATAACGTTTAATGGCGATATTTGTATTAACAATCTCCCCTTTTGTTGAGGACAAAATATAAATTTATTTTATAAAAGATACAAAGTTGTACAAGAGTTATAAAATATTAGTTTTAGAACTTGAAAAGGAAATGATAATGTAAGTGTATGATGTTTGACTTTTCATAAAGTCAATGCATGCGCTTTGACTTTTTCGAAAAGTCAAAATATAACCAAGTTCTATATTTTCTTCCCTTTGTCTCAACAAAAGAAGAGCGATGCGGAATGTAATGAGCCGAGCTATTATCTCCCTGATCAAAGCTCCCCTAAATTGGGTACTTAATGGGAAGATACATGGATTGTGAAAATAAAGCTACAAAAAATGTTAGTAATAATGATCATTCACAAGCATTTCCAAATACTATGTAAAAGCACCAACACTATAATAAAACACCATTTATTATTTAAAATTTTTATGAATAAAGATCATGAAATGGGAACACAATGATGTGTTTTAGTACAAGAAAAAGAAAATAATCCTAAGAAAAGAATAACTAGAATCTTGATCTATGACCATCCTAGTTAGATGGTGGATGAGAAAAGAGCGTTGAGGCGCTCGAGGATATGATTGAGGATGAACCTCATTTCCTCTTGAAGTCATGGACCATAACCGGGTCCTTTCCATGGTTTGGGCCGTTTGCTCACAAGTTGAGCAACCATGCCTAGGGGTAGTATGTTTGGGAAGGTTGTGGTGGTGGTATGGTGGATGTGTTGGTGGTGTTGGGAATGTTTGGGGTGGTCATGATGGATGCAAGCAAAGCATTTTGCATTTGCATAGTCTCACTTAAGTGAGAATCCACCATGCCTTTGAATTGGTGGAGGTTGTGGAGTTCGCTTGATCTCCTCTCTAGTGGGATTGGCATCCACATGCACTCCTCAATGTCCTCAAGATGAGGGACATTGATGTTGGAGTGGATGGTCCCATACAAAGGACCATGAATGTCTTGTGAATGGGGTGAAAGAGAAGAGGTTTAGGCCCTAGTGGGCGTTTGGGTCAAAAGATAACCTTGGTGATTCATGAGCTATTTGCTCAATTGTGCCAAAGGATGGCAATGGTGGTGGATGATTTGGCCTAGGAGGCAAGTCATCCAAGTCCTCCAAGAAAGGATTTGGTGAAGTTGGTGGAGTGGAGAATAACTCCATAGGCATGAGAGTAGGAGACCTTGGTGGTGAAGGTGGTGAGGGTGTTTTGGATGTTTGGATGGGTGCCGGTGGAGGTGAAGTTGGTGTTTTTGTAGGTGGTGGAGTGGTGATCACAATGTGTGATTGAGTAGGTGTAGCCAAGGTAAGGTTTGTGTCATCTCGGATTGGAGATGAGATTGTTAGTGGAGAAGACTCGGATGAGGAGCTAAGGTTAACAAAGCAACAAGGCCTCACACTAATTCTAGCGGTTTTCTTGCAAGTTTTTGGAGAGGATTTTGTCATTTTTGACTTGGGTTTGTCTTTGCTAGATAATAGTAAGAATGAAGAAGGTGTGAGGATCATCATGGTAAAACCTCTCAATTTATAGAAGTGAAAAATTGTGGAGAAATGTGTTTGATTTGATGTTAAACCATTGAAGAGATGAGGTTCTAATGATTTGGAAGTGGGTTGAATGCTAGTCATATCACCCAAGTCAATCCATTCAAGAGAGATGGAGTGAAGAAGAAAGATTTGCAATAAATGTGTTCTAATGGTGGAATTTCCTAACAATCGGATCACCCACAGTTTGAAGGTACCAAAATTTGGTTCCTTCCTTTATGCCAAAGGGCTCCTTAGGTGGATTTTTCAAATTTTGAATTTTGGTGGAAATGGATTTCTTATATACCTAAGTGAATTATACTAGTTCTAATAAGAGTATAAACAAGTTAGGATTGATTTATAAGTAATGGATGGTAATTTGGAATTACGAAAGAGTCGAAATTCGAGAAAATTACGGAGGATCCACACACCAAAAATTTACAGACGGAACCCTTAAAGGTGCCTCTGTCCGCCAAGATCTGATGCAGGCGGTGCGATTCTCATATGAGACGGTACCAAATCGTTGGTGCCGTCTGGTCCATGCGATCACGAAAACAAGCAGTGTGTTTTTGGTGTGTGGGACTTTTCGAAACACGAAATTTTCTCAAAAGGTGTTATACTAAACATTTCTAGTTAGGAAAAGTAAATAACACATGTATAAACATAGTGGAGCATAGATTTGGAGCAAGGCTTATTGATTTTCACATTATAGTGAAAATGGGTAAATTGATAGCATACTTGTGCTATCCCCACATGAGATTGTTAGCATACAACATTGTTTCAAGTTATATTATCATCCTACATAATAAAAACAACTAAATAGTATCAAACATTAGCGATAATGTATTGTTCCAAACACTCCTTAAAGTACCCTCATTTGTCCAACTTCTTGTAAATATTGTTCATCATCCTACCAAGGCACTTGAACATTCCCTTAGTTTGCTTGAATTCCGCTGATTCATTTTCAATCTCGGGAAGAGACGCATAATACTCATGAGGTGGGAGACGAGAGCTTGGAAGACCATCCTCGGAGCTATTTGATGATGATGATGATGGAGTTGGAATATCAATCATTCTCCTAGCTATGTAGTAGGCTAAATTGAATGGTTTTCGGGTGGACAAGTTGTAGAGAATGTGACAAAGGCAAGCGTTTATGTGATCCCTATTTCCTATGGTGCTAATGACGTTGGCTCTAAGTAGCTCCTCCCATTTCTTAAATTCGGGCTTAAGTTCATTTAGCTCCATTCCATATGGATCTCGGTTTACCTCTTTTCCCTTTCGGGTAACACGGGTTGTATTACCCTTTGGGTTAAATAGGTGTTCACGGATAACATCCTTATCGGCCAAGCGGGTTTGGTAGGGAAGAAGTCGATCATTGATTGCATCAAGAGCGGTGAGTGACCATTTATCCGAGTAGACACAAGTCCCTCGGTTGGGAATTCTAGCACTCGAGCAAAGTTGGCTAATGTGATGGTGTAGTCGTTTTGATTGATTCTAAACCTAAGACAAAATTCATCATCGTCTTCATCACTAAAGTCGGACACACTAGCATAGAATTCTAACACAAACCTAGGACAAATTGGTTCATCGATATCAAGGAGACAATCGAATTGAATGGCGGCTAGTTCTTCACGAAGATTGGTATTTTCAAGGAAGGATGAGTGAATGGTTCTACCCTCATGGAAATATCTTGATTCTAGACCCTTAAATATTTCTACTTGATCCTTGGTAAGTCCTTTGGTTTTGTGGTGTTTGGGAATGTAGTTAAGGGTGTCTTTGTGATCATAGAATCTTGCGGCTACCATGGTTATTCCTAAGGACAAGAATTGATATGTTAAAAATGAGAATAAACTTTAACGTTTTGGTTCTAGTGTGCCTATATGAAAACAATTTGGAGTTGCGGTTATCTCGACTCATTTTATGCACAAAAATGGTTTTAGTGGGTGTTTGTCAAATACCTTGAGATAACCCGAATGCTCCTAATTCAATGTGGCTTCATTTGAATATACCCGGAATGCATATTAGTTATGCAAGACCTTTAGTATTCAAGAGCATGCAAGTGATGAAAATTTAACGTTTCTATTTGTATTAGCAATGAAAAATTGTTTTCTTACAAGTGAGAAGCTTTTCAAAACTTTTGACATGGGGTGTTTGGTTATTTGAATAAGGCCTTATATTCATTATCTATCAATTAGTAGGAAGCATGATTTGTTTATGCAATATGATAATGTAGTACCTAATTTCAATGACTAGTTATGCATTTTGCCAATTGAATTCATATTTGGTATAAAAGCATACATAAAACCCCATGTAATGATTTGTGATAGTTTGTGCATAAATAAGAATCCTAGACTCGAAATTAAGAGATAAAATGTAGTTAGGATATTTAAAATGATGTTATCTTGATGATTAGTGAGTGGGAAGGTGTCAATAATGAGCTTGGTTTAATGTTTACGTTTTGGTAAAGTGGGTTTTGAGGAAGAAGATGTTTTGTAGGTAGCAGTTTTATACATGTAGACACCGCGGACGAGCGGTACCAAATTTTGGTTCCGTCCTTGTTATCGTTGGTGCCGTGGCTACATGATGCGTGAGATACAAGATAGAATTGTTTTGTTTGACTATTCTAATGTTTTGGGCTATGTTTATCCTACATGTTTGGTTCCATTAACCCTAAACCAAGTCTAAGAAGATTAAAAGGTTCTCGTTTAAGAGGCTTAGTTAAGATGTCGGCAATGTTGTCTTGGAGGATACTTTCTCGATTTAGATGTTTCCTTTTGAACATTGTCGCGAAGAAAGTGATGACGGATTTCAATATGCTTTGTGCGAGCATGTTGAGCGGATTTCTTGAGATCGATGGCTCCTTTGTTGTCATAAGTATCACAATATCGTTGAGATGAATTCGTAATCTCGAGCTTGCTTCATCCAAAGAGCTTGTTGACATGCTTTTCCGGTGAGACGTACTCGGCTTCAATAGTTGAGATGGCTAAGGCGTTTGCTTCTTGCAAACCATGCGGTGAGACAATGTCCAACAAAAGTGCAAATACCACTTGTACTTTTTCTATCAACATAGTCACCGGCATGATTGCATACACTATGGTTTCTACACCGTTCCTTTGGGATACCATAATCCTAAACACGTTGTTCCCTTAATGTATCTAAAAATCCTTTTTAAGGCTTCTAAGTGTGATGCCTTTGGGTTTTCTTGAAAGAAAGACATAGACAAACACTAAACATAATGTCGGGTCTACTAGCCGTAAGATAGAGTAGGCTACCAATCATTCCTCTATATTTAGTGTTATCTACGGATTCACCTTCTTCGTCCTTGGTGAGTTTAGTGTCCGAAGACATGGGTGTTTTAGTTGGTTTGGAATCTTCAAGACCAAATTTCTTAAGCATGTCTTTAATATATTTAGATTGGTTAAAGAAAATGCCATCTTCTAGTTGAGAAATTTGAAGTCCTAGAAAAAAGTTTAACTCACCCATCATACTCATTTCAAACTCGTCGTGCAAGATTTTAGAGAAATCATCACATAGTTCTTGACAAGTTGATCCGAATATAATGTCATCAACGTATATTTGAACAATGATAATATGTGATTCCTTTTCTTGGTAAAATAGTATTATCTACTAATCCCATAGAGTATTTGTTATCAATAAGAAAGTCTTAAGTCGGTCGTACCAAGCTTTTGGTGCTTGCTTAAGACCGTACAATGCTTTCTTGAGTTTGAAGACATGGTGTGGTTTCTCAAAGTCGGTAAAACCGGAGGTTGAGCAACATACACTTCTTCGTTAATAAACCCATTAAGAAAAGCACTTTTAACATCCATTTGAAATAATTTAAAGTCATAAGCACATGCATAAGCAAGTAATATTCTAATAGATTCTAGTCTAGCTACCGACATAAGTTTCATCATAATCAATACCTTCTTGTTGATTGTAACCTTGTGCAACAAGCCTAGCTTTGTTTCTAGATACTATACCATTTTCATCCATTTTATTTCGAAAGACCCATTTCGTTCCAATTATGGTTTGATCTTTAGGTTTTGGAACTAATTTCCAAACATCATTTCTAACGAATTGGTTTAATTCTTCTTGCATGGCAATTACCCATGATTCATCTTTTATTGCTTCATTTATGTTTTTCGGTTCAATGGTGGATACAAAACAAAAGTAACTTTGATTTTAGGCTTGTGACCTTAAGGTTCTTTGATTAAGTTGTCCTATGACTTTTTCTAAAGGATGACTTTTAGATTCTTTGATGTTTATAATTTCCTTATTTAATGGTTCATCTTCCTTGTTATCATTAATTTGACTTTCTATCATTTGACTTTCAACTAAGTCATCATCTACCAAAGGTGATGTCTTAGAGGAGGTGGACTTTTCGTCAAATGTTATGTTCAACGATTCCTCGACTATCATTGTTTCTTTGTTAAGGACAATATAAGCTTTGCTAGTTTGAGAATAACCGAAATACACCTTCATAAGACTTTGGGTCAAACTTGGTGAGATAGTCTTTAGTATTAAGAATGAAGCATTTACAACCAAAGACTCTAAAATATCCTAAAGTTGGCTTTTACCTTTGTAAAGCTCATATGGTGTTTTCTTTAAGAAATGACGTATTAAGACTCTATTCAAAATATATGTAGAAGTGTCAGCGTTGCACCAAAACTTTTGAGGAATGTTTTGTTCATTAAGCATTGTTCTACTCATTTCTTGAATTGTTCTATTTTACGCTCTACTACACCATTTGATTGAGGTGTTCTTGGAGCGGAAAAGTTATGTGTTATACCATTTGTATTACAAAGTTTCCAAATTGAGTTTCGTTGTCAAATTCACGACCATGATCCGATTCGGATCGACACAATTTAACACCTAGTAGATTTTGAATTTTCTTGCTAAGAATTTCAAATTTATCAAAAGCTTCATTTTGGTTTTCAAAACAACGTCCAAGTAAACCTTGAGTAATCATCTACTATGACCAAAGTGTATAAGTTGCCTCCGTAGCTTCTTATAGCGGATGGTCCAAACAAGTCCATATGTAATAATTCTAGACACTTAGATGTGGACACCATATTTTTAGATTTGTGACTACTATGGGTTTGTTTACCAATTTTGCAAGCGTCGCAAAAGTGTTGGTCATATTTTAGTTTTGGTAAATTTCTAACTAGCTCTTTTGAAGATAGGTTTTGTATAAGTCTCATATTAGCGTGACCTAAGCGTCTATGCCAAAGAGATGAGCTATCGTCTAACGTGGTTAGGCAAAGCTTGTCATTAGATGTTTTATCTATTTTCATGACGTATATGTTATTTTTCCTAACTCCTTTAGCTATGGTGATACCATCTTTTAGTATTTTACTACCATTTTCATCAAACAGTACTTTATACATTTTATCACATAGTTGGCTAATACTAAGTAGATTAAATCCTAACCTATCCACATGAGCAACATTTTCAATAGTTAGGGAGTTATGAGCGATTGTACCTTTGCCAATGATTTTGCTTTTGAGATTACTACCAAAGTGACATTACCTCCGTCGTACTCTTGGTATGATGAGAAGAGACTTTGTTGCTCGTCATATCTGTGAGCATCCACTATCTTTTATCCATTCATCGGTTCCAATCCAACTTTCAAGCATACCTAAGAGGTAAATAACTCAAGCATTTGGTCCCCAATATCTCATGGGTCCGTTTGGGTTAAACATACCATTTATTTGATTCATGTATGGAAACGATAGGTAAGAGTTCCATGACATGTAATCTGGAGTTTGATATGGTCTAGGAAGTTTTGATTCCAACCATTGTGTTGGTAGTGGGTTGTCGTTGTGGTTGCTCTTAGGAAAGGCGTTTGGCAAAAGGTGCTTTATATCGTTGTTGAGTGGTTTTGATCTAAATTTATTTTAGCAAGTCCTACTCCCGATGTAACGGTGGTTTTAGTTTAACACTATCCTTGGTTTTCTTTGTTACTTTGACAAATTCATGCGGTCCGTATTGCGAACATTCTCGTCCTCTTCAAGTACCCACGGCACCATTTTACTGTGGACGGAACCTTTATTTTGGTTCCGTCTCGTCCGTGGTTGCATCGCGACAATTTCGATGAATGTTCGCTCTTTTCGGCCGCTTTGTTTTGACTCTTTGGAATTAATACTTCATTAAAACCTAGCCCATTCATGTCTCCTGCATTGCTTTATGGATTTTAACTATTTCATCAAAGAAAAGCGATGTTTTGTTAAACCTTTAAACTTAGAATTATTTTCGATTAGAACCTCTTGTGTGAGCTTTAGTTTTTCTATTTCAAGATTAAGCTCTTGACATGATTTACAATCATCGTCATTTGCTTTTCCTTTTTCAAGTCGTTTTGCTTTTTCTTTCAACTCATATACTTCATTTTCCAAAAATTCCTTTTTGGTTTTTAAAATTTATTTTTAGTTATGATTTTTAGACTTAGCTCACACAATTGATTATATTGTTTTTGCAAAGTGTCATCATCTATAGAAGAATAAGAAGAGTCGGAAAGTACCTCGTTTGACTCATGTGCCATTAGAGCGATCTCTTCCTTGCTTGATTCTTCATCGTCTTCACTATCACTCAAGCACCACTTACAAAAGCTCGTTGAGTTTTGCTTTTAGGTGGCTTGGGACATTCTCCTATGAGATGATTTGCATCACCACATCTAAAACACTTTCTTTCACCTTTACCCTTTTGTCATCCCGATCTTTCGAAATGGCTTTTTTCTTCGAGGTCGTCTTACAAACTTTCCTCTTCTTCTAAAGAACTTCTAAAAATCTCTAACGGCCATGGCATACTCCTCATCTTCACTACCGAGCAAGATTCATCATCATCGCTGATTCCGCCTTTGCTTTTAGAGCGACGGATTTGATCTTCTCCCTTCTTCCTTTGATGATCTCCGAATCTTTCTCCATTACCATTTCGTGAACTTTGAGGTTGCCAATTAGCTCGTCTAGTGACATTTTTAGAGATCTTTTGATTCTTCAATAGCGGTCACTTTAGCTCTCCATTTGGGATGAAGTGCTCTAAGAAATTTCCTGACAAAGTTCTTACTACGAAAAGATTCATCAAGTGCTTTAAGTGATGTAATAATAGTGTTGAAGCGAGCAAAGCCACAATCAATGGTTTCATCTTCAGGGATAACAAATTGTTCATATTGTTGAACAAGAAGATCAATTTTTATCCTTGACTTGTGAATTACCTTGATGTGTAACAATTAAAGATTCCCAAATATCTTTGGTGGTTTCACACATAAAATTCTTTCATATTCTTTTCTAGGTAAAGCATTATAAAGCATCATTTTAGCTTCATTATTTTTAGCAACTAATTTCTTTTGTTCATCAACGGAAATATCCTTTGTTGTAGAACTAAAATCCCTTTAACAATAATAAACCAAAGATCTATATCTTTGATTTTACATATGTTTCAAAGCGGTTTTTCCAATAGATAAATCCATTGGTTTCAAAGAGTTGTGGTCTTTGCATAGATTGCCCTTCTTTAAAGTTTTCGTAATCCATGGATCGTTTCAAGTTTATAAAATACAAGTTATTTTAGAAATTCTTGAGCAACGAGGCTCTGGTACCAATTGTAGAAAACTAGAAGGGGTTGAATAGTTTACCAATTAAAACTTTGTTTTGAACTTATTGAAAGATCAATTGATATTGATCTTGAGCATGTTAATGAAATATGCAAGCAATATGTAATGAGTAAATAATGAAAGAAATGATTAAAACACAACAAGTTGTTTATAGTGGTTCGGTTCACAAGGACTCTTTCTCCTTGCCCTACTCCACTCCCGAGTCTCACACTCGAGAGTTTAACTTCACTAGTCAACAAGCTCCTTTCACCGGGCGGAGAAAACCTTTACACTTCGCTACACTATTTCCGACACTAAGCTAGATGTCGAGTTCTTTCCACGGTACAACTACTCCCACACACAATGTATTTTGAGGACTAAAATACTAACCACTCACACTCACAAGATTATGATGGTTTAATACAACAATGAAGTATGAATCAACACTAGATCATACAACACTAAACAAACAAGACTTCCAACTTCTTGTTTGAAGCTTGAATGTGACTTGATCTTCTTTGCTACAAAGAGATCACTAATATGATATGAAACCGTTTAGAAAGGTTAGAGAAGATATGTATGAATGTATAATAGAAAGGGATGAAAAACTACTTGGCATGGCATTGCTATTTATAGCCAAAATGGACGGAGCGTCTGACGGACATGGAACCCTTAAAGGGTTCCGCCTGTACCATTTTGGTACCGCTTGGTCGACGACCAAGATATCAAATTTGTTTCTTATCTTAATTGAAAATCGGCTTAGGAGTGCAACTAGGCATCATTTATTGTAATTAATGCTCGAGTATGCTTTATGATGATATGGTCTATGGATGAAATAGCTTAGTCTTGCCGACTTCGTAGGTCATATACGAGAGTTAACCTCAAAGTACTAGGGGGCACGCATACCCTACGACCTTAGGAATACAATGCGTTAACATAAAGACGTGACAACTCAACCGACCAATAAAAGATAACTAGGGAGTAATAGTATCTAGGTAAACACATTTTTAATCATCATACGAGCACACTTCAATTAGACATAGCTACCCGTAGTAATTAGACAATTAGATAAGTAGAGTAATCGGTAGAAGTACCACCCCCAAACCAATTGCCCCGAGATTTTACCTTAGTTTTCTAAAACCCCATAAAAAGATCAAAAAAAAGAATCATCCTCAACCCCCACCTTCTCGTCATACATTTCTTATTAGCATTCCTATTCCCTAGAGAACGATATCAATCCCGAGGCTTACCCAATACTACACTACAACGATTAGGTTCATCGCTGGGAGGTTGAAAACTTGCTCGACGAAAGGAAGTTTCCTTCACCCCGAACGCGCCTTACGCGCGTCAAGTTTTTGGCGCCGCTACCAGGGAATAGAATAGCTAGTTAGATCTCTATCTCGTTTAGGTTCCCTTGCTTGATTCATATGAAGTAAGATTTTTTCTCATTTTCATTAGCTTCCTTGTAGTCTATCCCCCTTCTTCGTTTTTTTGTTCGTAAACTTTGTCACTTTTCATCATGGAAGGTGATAACCCACCACCAAATCAACCACTTCCACTCAAACCACAACCAATTGACCATCATCCCTCCAACCCCCGTCGCAACCGAATCGTTAGTAAAATCAATGAGCTTCAAGATTTACGTGGGGTATTTGAGAGTACAATTAGGGACGCTGTTGAAAAAGCGGTTAGCGCTTCGATTGTTGGCTCCATGGTTAGCAATAGTTCAGGTAATGATTTTGTAAATGAAAGTAAGAATGAGGAGACTAGTGCCTATTTCAATCGTTATCCCACTAAGAAAGAAGTTTCCTACCACCAATACATAATCGATAATCCTCGATCACCCATCATTAGAATATGCCCAAAGATCCCTGTATGATTGGATATAGGAATGTCAAGCACGCTTACATAGATACAGACTATCCCATCAATGTGATGTCATCAGCTGTTTACAATGACATAATGAATGCGTGACTTAAGATTAGGAGGGACCCTAAGTATCCCGGGGTGGGGGTTTGAAATTTTGTGGGAAGGGTCAAGGATGTACACGTCTTTGTAGGAAACTTCACCTACCTAGTTGATTTTATGGTCCTAGAAGATATAGGATGTGTCATCGACTATAGCTTGTCCCAAGTTGTGTTAGGAAAACCGTTGGTTGAAAAATCTAAATTAAGCTATAACAAGTCTGAGGAACGGTTAGATTTGTAGAAGGGAACGATGAAATTACATATAGGATGCCTTGGAAGATGAACGGATATGGCCCTCTATCCCTCTATGAACGAGATACATTAGAGCTTTTGAGGAAAAGAGCAAAGAAGATGTTGAAAAAAGCTTGAACTTTATATGGGAGAAAAGGAGTCTCTACTATAGGGATTGCTTGACCCTAGGACCTAGGTATAGAGTAGATGAGAAATTTGTCAATATGATAGAGTTTTCATTGAGGATGAAAAATGAGACAACGTAGGAGCACGACTTCGAGTCTAGCTACAAGACTCATAAATAAAGAAAAACGCTTCGTGGGAGGCAACCCATGCTTAATTGTTTGCTTGTGTGTCTTATATCTTTTTCATTGTTGTTTATTATCATGTTAGACTTTGTAGAAATGCTTTATTTTGTCTTTAACCTAGTCTTAATTACATATAAAGGTGTTTTATAAAAAGATAAGTGTAGGAAAGATCACATACGTTTTTGAAGAACATGAACATGAGAATTACAATTAGTGAAATTGATATATATGTGTGTTTGTTAGAGTCAAATTCTTGTATCGAGTCATAATGGATGTTTTGCAGGAATTTTTCCAAGTTTTAAAGATATAATATTTCCAGAATTTTTTCAGAAAAACGCAGCAGACAAGTTTCTGTCTAGACAACCTGACAACGTCAGGATTAAAGCCTGACGACGTCAGGCTATGCAGAAATAGTTTATCATTTTTTAGTTTTCTGTGCTACTTAAAATTTTTTGGAAATTCCCAGGTCTTAATTTTCCAGAAAATTTACAAACATCCATTTCACAAGCATTATATATTACTTGCTTTCTAGTGTAGTTGTGTCATATATAGTTTTACCGCTGATTTTACGCAAAGGTTTCGTCTGTTTTCTTATAACTGTGCAGGTTATATTTAGCAAGAAGAAGAAACACTAATTGAATGAAGCTTATTACTCATGCATTCTTCTTGAAAAAGAATTTAACCGCAACTTCACACTGATCCTACCGAGCTAATCATGGGAGTATTAGTTTCTTTTCCTTACTTACCTTCCTTTATCATAACTTTGATGCTTTCGGGGAACATTGGGGACAATTTTCAATTTAAGTGTAGGGAGGGAGAATAAAACGGGAACTTAGAAACTATTCACTCACTTGATTATTTGTCTTGTCCTTGGTAATTTGTGTAATAAACTATGAGAAATATTCGTTAGGACAATTTTAGCACCAAATTTAAATTTTTTTATGACATGTACGAGCTAAACTTTAGTCTTAATAAAGCGTCTCATGGATAGAAATTATATGACTAGCACAAAAAACCGTTTACCACTCATATTCCACCCCAAAAATGTGAGGCTCGCCCCTAGATCTTTAGGAATAAAAGCATTCACCTTTAATGCTTAGAGAGTGTACCGGTAGTATAATAGATTCTAGAACTTGTTTTGTGATGCATTCTGAGATCGCTAGTGAGACTACACTTGTGTAGTTAGGAATAACTAAATGAAAAGAGGCATTAGGATAACCCTTGTTTGAAACCCGGTATTATAATTACTTCTTCCACATTGGTTGAGTAATTACCCCACACCCTGCGATGTACTCATCTTTAGTACACGATACCCCTAGTTAACCCCTCAGAGCCTATCCTTTTCGCGGTTCTCGTGATGTTTCGGTTTTCCGGAATATCAATGAAGAACATTGTTTACAATCCACCCCCAAATATACACCCAAATTGTCTTAGCCTACCTTGTATGCACTCATCTTTAGTGCATTATTGTTATCATTACTTAACCCTAAGTTCAAATATCTAGTTACTTGCATGGTTGCTAAGTCGAGTCATATCTTTTGTACACAGTTTTGGGACGATTGGGACTCATGGGTAAAAGTTATATTTTATGAAGTAACGGAAAAGAACGATAAATTCAAATTTCCTTTGTCTATGTAATAAATACTCCAAGTGTTTTGATCTTTTCAAATCGGGTCAATTAGTGTTAGAGAAATAAAAACTCAAGTGAAGGGATGCTCCTATAAATCCCTTATATTTTGATGTTATCGTAAGAGGATGCTAGAGTAAAAATGTATTAAAAAAAATCGAAAAAAAAGAATATGTCTAAAAAAAAAAAAAAACAAAACAAAAACTGGATAGCATCCTACATCTATCTTTATATTTATGTTTATTTTGTTTCAAGTTATCCAGAGTTAGTGAGTCGGGTCTTGGCTTAGCAACGCCACGCTTTTCATGCTTGTAACATAAGATTTTTGAGTTGCCACCACTAAATATCCCCTATCCAACAAAATCCTTTGTTTCTCTACCGTAAGCCTAACATTACAACCCTTGTAAAGACCTCTTAGATAGTTGTTCCTAGGTGCTTACGCCAAAGCGGTGGAGGTTTGATCTAGTATCAAGCTTATGGTAATCGATGTACTATGCCAGGTAATGAGTGTTTATCTTCCATTTCCATTTATTATATTTCATATAAACCCGAGAGATGAGAGAATCCAAACACCCCTTGTGAGGTGCTAGTGTATAATTTCCGTGCTTGTTATGACTATTGTGGCGCTTTTACTTGTTATGAACTATTTTAAACCAATGCTTCATGCCCCCTAACTTATAAACTGATTGGCCAAAAGCACATTTGCTTGAGGATAAGCAAATACCAAGTGTAGGGATATTTGATAAAGATTTAAATCGTACGCTTTTAGGGGGTCATTTAAGCCCTAAATCGACCAATTTTAAATCCGTTACTGCTTAATTTCGTTCCTTTTTACTTATTAGGTCTTTTGGAAGCAAAATGCTGGAATGAAGCACATTTGGACGAAAAGGAACAAATACATGAAGAAAATAGCAAAGTCAAGATCGAAGCCACTCAAAGCTAATCAACAGTAACTGACGGCGTCCCAACGAAAGGGCGACGTCGTCCCTTTATGAAGACTTGATCAAAACATGCGCGCGATGGCTCAGTAGAAATTCTGGTCACATAACCTAACGACGTCACGCTTTAAATAAGGAGGGCGTCACTCACAGTTTTTAACTTAGACAGCTCAAATCTAGAATTAAGACGACGTCCCAACTGAAGACCGACGGTGTCACAACTCTAAGGTGACGTCGTCCCATCGATGACTTGGCCCAGACGAAACCCTAATGACGGCGTCCCATGCAAAAGGTGACGTCGTCGCAGTTGTAAATCTATATATAGAATTCAATTTTTCTGTATTTTGAGAGGTAGACTTTTGGAGAAAAAACCCTAAATCGTTTGTAGTCCGAATTGGACAATATCATAGGGTCCCATACCATATTTTACACATCGAGATAAGTATTTTAATCCAAAGTATCATTATGTCTATCCCGTATTCGATTGATTGTGTGTATACTTGCTTGTTTACCATGTCTAGCTAAATTTCTTGTGTGTTTGCTTAGATCTATGAAACCTAGTTATTGATTATTGTTAGGTTGTTTCTTATCTTAATTAAAAATTAGCTTAGGAGTGCCACTAGGCATCATTCATTGTATTTAATGCTTGAGTATGCTTTATGATGATATGGTCTATGGATGAAATAGCTTAGGCTTGCTGACTTCGTAGGTCATATACGAGAGATAACCTCAAAGAACTAGGAGGCACGCATGCCCTACGACCTTAGGAATACAACGCGTTAAGATAAGGATGTGACAACTTAACCGACCAAAAAAGATAACTAGGGAGTAATAGTATCTAGGTAAACACATTTTTAATCATCATACGAGCACCCTTCAATTAGACATAGCTACCCGTAGTAATTAGACAATTGGATAAGGAGAGAAATCGGTAGAAGTACCACCCCCAAACCAATTGCTCGAGATTTTACCTTAGCTTTCTAAAAAACCATAAAAAGATTAAAAAAAAAGAAAAGAATCATCCTCAACCCCCACCTTCTCGTCATATATTTCTTACTAGCATTCCTATTCCCCTAGAGAACGATATCAATCCCTGAGGCTTACCCAATACTACACTACGACGATTAGGTTCTGATACGCTTACGCAACGCGTTCGGGGTCAAAGCAACTTCCATTTCGTCGAGCAAGTTTTTCAACACCCTAGGCAGTGAATCTAATCGTTGTAGTATAGTATTAGGGTAAGCCACGGGTATTGATATTGTTCTCTAGGGGAATAGGAATGCTAGTAAGAAGTTACTACGCTAAGGTTGGGGTTGAGGAAGATTATTTTTTTATCTTTTTTATATTTTTAGAAAATGGAAAGTTACGAATCTTGGGGTTTGGATTTGGGGGTTGGTATTTCTACCGATTACTCTACTATTATCTATTCTAATTAACTAAGCTAAGGGTAGTCTATGTGTATTGTTGTGTGCTCGTATGATAGTTAAAAATGTGTTTACTCAGGTTTTATTACTCCCTCGTTATCTCCTATTGATGGTTGAATTGTCACGTCCTTATTCTTAACGCGTTGTGTTTCTAAGGTCGTAGGGTATGCGTTTATCCCTAACTCTTTGAAGCTACCAAATGTTAATGACTACGAAATCTCTAGGATTCATAAACTTAACTCTAAGGTATTCTTTGGATGTTTAGCCTACAATTCTACTAGTAACTATATGCTAAGGTTCAACAAAGATTAATCAACCATTAATAACACAACGAATGACCTATCACAATACTAGACCAATCACAATTAAGATAAGAGACAACCAATCAATATTCAATAACTAAGTTTCATATTACCTAAGCAAACACACAAATAAATTAGTCGGGCATGGAGAACATGCAAGCATACACACAATCAATTGAAGACATAATTGAATCAATGAAGTAAAACACTTATCTTGATGTAAAATAGGGTATGGAACCCGAAAATACTGTACAAGACAACCTTGGTTCAGTTTAGGTTTTTACTCCACAAAACTACCTCTTTAAAACTGAAAAAATCGGATTCTATATATTGTGTTACAAACTGCGACGGCGTCACTCTTTAATTGTGACGCCGTCGGGTCGCCGTCACTCTTTAATTGTGACGTCGTCGGTCGCCGTCATTAGGGTTTCGTCTTGCCACGTTATCATTGTGACGGCGTCACCTTATGCCGTGACGCCATCTCCTTGATCTCGGACGCCGTCGGATCAAATCTAAGCCGTCGAGCTGCGACGCCTACTCTTTTAAAACACGATGTCGTCACTTGTAAATAAGCAATTTGCTCTTGAGTCGTCACAAAACATGTTGCGACGCGTCGCGATTAATATTGACGCCGTCCCCTTGATTCCAAAGACTGAGTGTCTCGATTCTTGACTTTGGCCATTTTCTTCAGATATTCGCCTCTTTTCGTCCGAATAAGTGTCATTCCAACAATTTGCCTTCAAGAGAACTAAAAGTGAAAAGGAACGAAATTAAGTAATAACGGATACAAAAGTGATCAATTAAGGGCTTAAATGACCCTCAAAAGGTACATTTTAAATCCTTATCAAATATCCCTACACTTGGTATTTGCTTGTCCTCAAGTAAATGTGCTTTTAGCCAATTGATTTATAAGTTAGGGGTCATGAAGCATTAGTTTAGAACGATTCACAACACATATAAGCCCCGCAATAGTCATAACAAGCACGGAAATTACATACTAGCACCTCACATAGGGTGTTTGGATACTCACATCTCTCGGGTGTATATGAAATATAACAAGTTGGAAATGGAAGATAAACACTCATTAACCGGTCCTAGTACATAGATTACCATAGGCTTGAGACTAGATCAAACCTCCATCGCTTTGGCGTAAGCACCTAGGAAAAACTATCCAAGAGGTCTTTTAAAGGGTTGTAACGTTAGGCTTACGGTAGGGAAATAAAGGGTTTGGTGGGATAGGCGATTTAGTGGTGGCAAGTCAAAAATCTTTATGTTACAAGCATGCGAAGAATGGCGTTGCTAAGCCAAGACTCGACACTCTAAACTCTAGATAACTGAAACAAACAAACATAAACTTAAAGATAGATGTAGGATGGTAGCCCGTATGTTTTTTCTTTTTTTTTCACACTCTATTTTTTTCTTTTTCTATTTTTTATCAATTTTTGTTTTGTTTTTTTTTTTTGGTTTTTTTATACACTTTTACTCTACCATCCTCTACGATAACATCAAAATAGTAGGGATTTATAGGCACATCCCTATACTTGAGTTTTTATTACTCTAACACTAATTTGACCCGAATTGAAAAGATCAAAACACTTGGAGTACATTATTACGCAAATAAAGGGAATTTGAATTTAATGTTCCCTTACCGTCATTTCATAAACTTTAACTTTTCCCATGAGTCCCAATCGTCCCAAAACTGTGTACAAAGGATATGACTCGACTTAGCAACTTATGCAAGCAACTAGATAATTGAACTAAGGGTTTAGTGTGATAACAATAATGCACTAAAAGTGAGTGCATACAAGGTAGGCTAAGGCGATTTGGGTGTACATTTGGGGGTGGATTGTAAACATTGCTCTTCATTGATATTCCGGAAAACCGAAACATCACGAGAACCGCGAAAAGGATAGGCTTTGAGGGGTTAACTAGGGGTATCGTGTACTAAAGATGAGTACAACGCAAAGGTGTGGGAGAATTACTCAACCGATGTAGAAGAAGTAATTATATTACAGGTATCAAACAAGGGTTATCCTAATGCCTCTTATCATTTAGTTATTCCTAACTACACAAGTCTTGATCTTACTAGCGATCTCGGAATGCATCACAAAACAAGTTCTAGAATCTATTATACTACGGTTCACACTCTAAGCATTAAAGATGAATGCTTTAATTCCTACAAATCTAAGGGCGATCCTCACATTTTGGGTGGAATTTAAGTGGTAAAGGGTTTTTGTGCTAGTCATATAATTTCCTATCCATGAGACGCTTTATTAAGACTAATGGCCCACTCCTATATGTTATGAAAAATTTTAAATTTGGTGCCAAAATTATCCTAACCGATATTTCTCATGGTTTATTACACAAATGAAATTGGACAAGGCAAATAGTCAAGGATAAGCATAGTTTCAAAGTTCCGTTTATTTTCCCTCCTACACTTAAACCGAACATTGTCACCAATGTTCCCCAAAGTATCAAAGTTATGATAATGGAAGGTAATTAAAAACGAAAGAAACTAGTACTCCTCTGATTAGCTCGGTATGATCCGTGTGAAGTGGTGGTTACATCTTTCTTCAAGAAGAATGTTTGCGTGAAAAGCTCCTTCCCATCTTATGTATCTTCTTCTTGATAAATAAAACCTGCACACTTGAAGAAAACAAACGAAACCTCTGCGTTAAATCGTCGGTAACAATATATATATGACTATACTAAACTAGGATATAATGCTTGTGGAATGGATGTTTACAGATTTTTTGGAAAATTAAGACCTGGAAAATTCCAAAAATTTATAAGTAGCTTAAAATGAGAAAAATTAATAAGTTGTTACGCTCCTCCGACCGTCAGTTGCGATCCCGACGTCAAAGTTATCCCTGACGAACCGGCTGCGATTTTCTAGAAAAATATTCTAGAAAAATTTTATCTTTAGAATCTGGAAAAATTTCTGCAAAAACATCCATCATGACTCGATACAAGCATTTGAGCGAACAAACACACATTTATATCTTTTAATTAATTGAAATTCTCATGTTCACGTTTCTTTTGAAAACGTGTAATCCTTCCTACACTTATTCCTTATGTAAAATACCTTTATATGTAATTAAGACGAGGTTAAAGACAAAATAAAGCATTTTTACAAATTTAAACATGAGAATAAACAATCAATAAAAGATACACGACACAAACAAGCACACAATTAAGCATGGGTTGCCTCCCACAAAGCGTTTTTCTTTATTTATGAGTCTTGTAGCTAGAATCGAAGTCGTGCCCCTACGTGACTTCATTACCGTCACCTTCTTCCTCATGACGGTCTCTATTGGGGTTTTCCATGTCGTTATAGTAATGCCCTATTATGCATCTTTCTAAAAAATCGTCTTCTCCCCAATTCGTCCTATATTCCGGTCCTAGTTTCAAGCAATCCTTATAGAAACCGAGAATCTTGGCCATAACATAATCTACTCCCTTCTCCTTATCATCCTCATTCCTATAGTAGACCGATAGTTTAAGTTCCTTTTCATCATTGGAGAGTGATGAAAACTTCTCAATCTTAAACGGCATTTTGTAGGCTACATCATCGGTCTCATCCTTGAATCTCACTATTCCTAACGACGGATCATAAGTCATCCCGGTGTTTTCTATGAAAGGCTTTCCTAGAATTACGTGGGACAAGCTAGGATCTATGGCCGTACTAATGTCATCCACTATTATGAAATCCGTAGGAAACGTGAAACTACCTACATAAACAGGCAATCCCCTAACTCTACCAAGAAAATTGCATCTAACCCTAGGATTATCGGGATCTTGCCTTGTTGGGATAGGCTTCTTCATTACCCAGTTATACTAGGTGCTAGTCATGATATTTATCGGGGACTTGTGTTAGGAATTAGAAATTCCAGGTATTAAAGAGTCGGTCACCTCAAGTATATGTAATCGTTAGAAAGCTCGTAGTCATAGTTATTTTAAGCTAAGTAGTATTTAGTTAAGTAACACCGTGGAGGACAGACGGTCTTTACCCATTGTATGCCCGATCCATGCCCGTTGTGTGGCGTTTATTGTAAGACTATAAATACTCTCTACCTTCCAAGGTAGAGTTGGAGCTCATAATAAGATTTTCTTTCTCTCACTAAAGTTCCCAAACCTCTAACTTTCTCTCTCTAAAACATCTTGTACGCCTACTTTGTGTCATGATTTGATGTGTATGTGAAATCCAATATCTTACATTTGGTATCAGAGAGCCATGGTTAGATCATCTCTCACATATCTTTGGATTTCTAGTGGTTTTAGGTGGTTTTAGTTTGAAAAAGTTTAGTGGTTTTGCATCATTTGGGTGATTTCTAGTGTTAAAGTTTGGATTTTGATAGTACTTTTATGTTTAGAATCATCACAAGTGTTTAGGTTTTGATTTTGAAGGCTTGAATCATCGTGGTTGAGTTGTTTTGGACCGAAAGGTGGTGTTTTGTGATTTTCTAGTTAGCGACTTGGCTCTCGGTGTGATATTCATCATAGCGACTTGCTTCAGTAAAAGTTAGCGAGTTGGAGTGGTATTTGGTAGCGATTTGGTCCTAGCGACTTGTCTATTGAGACAAGCCGACAAAAGTACACGTAGTGGATTCTCCACTACACGAGCGACATGGTGTAAGTTAGCGACTTGTACTTTATATTGTTAGCGACTTGGTGTTAGCGAGTTGGTACCTAGCGAGTTGCTATTTAGCGACTTGACAAATTAGCGACTTGGTGCTTAGCAATTCTTGTCAAAATTTTGCTAGCGACTTGGATTGTATGAGTTGTTATATAGCGACTTGGCACTTAGCGGCTTGGTTTAAGGTTTCCTAGCGACTTGGGTGATATCCTTTGAATACGGTTTTCTCTTGATTTAGTAAAATTCCGTGAAAGAATCTATTTCCGGTTTAATCATAGAGTTATAAAATCCCGTTTAATTTGTCATCATGTCTACCAACGTTCCTACAAGCATCTCCTTTGTTGTCGAGGATGTTCAAGCGGTGGTTGGATACTCGCCCACCCATGCTTGACAGAATCGACTACGACTCTCGGCTCAACGAATCGATTGTCTTGTCTTGGAAAGGAAAATGGAGTCAACATTCTCAAATCCATTGATGAAGGACCATATCGGGTTGAGACTACTAGAGACTTAATTGATCTGGTGAAGATGGAACAATGATCTATGGAATTGACGGACCAAAGACATATGATGAGCTCGATGATAAGGAGAAAAGAGATTCGATGTCGATATCGGGGCTTCTAACATCGTACTTCAAGGTCTTCCAAAAGATATCTACAAGTCGATCAATCACAACACCAAGCAAAGGCGGTGTGGGATAATGTCAAGATGCTTCTCTCGGGTTACGAATTAACTATGGAAGACAGAGAATCACAACTCTATTATGAATTTGAACACTTCAAAATGAAACCGGATGAGAGTGTTTATGAGTACTATGTGAGATTCCACAAGCTTGTTAATGATATGAGGAACATCGAATGACTATGCCAAACATTCAAATGAACTCAAAGTTTGTGAACAACATGAATCCCGAATGGCACAAGTTTGTCACCTCGTAAAGCTAACCAAAGGATTGAAGAATACAAACTATGAGCAACTCTATGCCTTCCTCCTTCGAATGAGAGACATGCTATGTTTGAAAAAGGATTCTTAATCGGTTCAAAACCAACCGAGAGAGACAAGCTCTTCAAATGATTCAACCGCCTTCTACTCAAACATTGGAATCACAACCAAAGCCTCACAAGTCATACCCATGGGTAATGGTAATCACAAACTCATTCACGATCCTATGTTCAAACAAGTCGATCCGATGCACACGTGGGAAACTTCATTAATCAACTAGCTTTTACGATTAGTCAAAACATGAACTCTCTTCCACACACCAACAACAATCTCGAACGCTTCCAATCCACATAATCAAGCCACCGTCGAGATGGGAAGGTTATGGTGCGGCCGGTTCAAGAACGGCGAGACGAACAAGCAAGCGGTGGAGTCGGTAGAGGTTATCTTGCAAATCGAGAATAGAGGAAGGAATGGAAATCGGGGTCAAGCAAAGCCAATCAAATGTTACAATTGTGGAGGTGAGGACACATTGCAAGGAACCGCACATCACCAAAACGCCCTCGAATGCCGAGTATTTCGGGGATAAGATGTTGCTTGTGCAAGCTCGGGATAATGGTGCGACTTTGGATGAAGAGGAGTTGTTGTTCTTGGTCGAGGAAATGCTAAGACATATGATAGATATGGATGAGCAACCAATTCGGAGATAGGCCATAATCATCGAATGCCTTTCAAGTAGCTAATTGTGATGCATACGACTCGATGTTGATGAAGAACCCACCGCACAAACCATCTTCATGGCTAGCATTTCTCCAATGGTCTCTCCTAAAGTCTCTCCATCACCACAAGCTGGTCCATCCAAAGACAAAATCATTTACGAGGTATTAAAATTATACGATGAAGTTGATGAGCAAAAGATACATAACAAAGTACAATCAATCGTGTTTATTGAATCGAGATTGAAAATATGGGTAATATCAATGTTGTCCCATATGATCAATATGTGATACAAAGTGAAAGTGAGATTGTACCAAGTGATGCATCTTCTGCAGTCAATAATGATTTTGTTTTGATGAATTCATCATGTGCCCTGATGACTCTGTCATCTACGAATCGAATGCCTATAAAGAACATGTTGCTATTTATGAACAACGTGCTAAATTTGAGTTGACCACCGTGGCGAAATGGATGACCAAATGCGTGCAACTATTAGAAAAGTAGGTTTAGAGAAGAAGTATTAAAACAAGAGTTAAACTCCTTACAAGAAAAGCTTTCTAAAGCGCTAAGCAAAAACAAGAACTTCAAGAAAATGTTAAAATGCTTAAGCAAGAATTGATGCTAAGGAATCAAAACTTTGAATGATTTTTCTAATCTAAAACCTTGAAAAACAAGCTTGAAAATAAGTTGTACGTACAAGGAAATACCATTCGAATGCTCACTTAATCACTAATCATAGAGTCTTAGCGATAAGCATAGCATTCCCCTTGTTGAGGAACCAAATCCAGAGGTCATTAAAAGGCGAGAAATGCTCATAAGGTTCTTTATGATGGCAATGAAATCCTTAAACCTAGACATAAACCTAGTTGCGTTGAGTGCACCGAGGAAGATAAGAAATCGGATGAAGTCACTAGGAAAAGATGAACAAGAAATTAGATGATCCTAAATGTAAAGAGAAGAAAATAAAGATCACACCCCATGATTAAAGAAGGAGAATTGATTTCTTTGAAAATGTTTAAGCCTCGGGACGTTGTTAACACCGAACAAGTGTTACGGAAAAAGGATTTAGATAAGCAAAAGAAGAAAATCTTGTTGTAACAAACCCTCCCTTTAGGAAAATGCCTTGATTGTGTATCCTCCAAATACACCAATGCATTTAGTACCTAGGACTATTGCCACTAAAAGCAAGACCTTAATCGGTCAATATGTTATTTTTCAACTATTTGTTGATTTTGAGAAAACTTGTAAGAAAAGGATCACTCCCACTGGTATAATCAAGGGAAAGGGGTTTTGAGCAAGCGAAAGAATGTTATTTAATGAAGTCATGCCTTTCTTTAAACAACTAAAAGATCATTTTGAAAGTCTTAAAAGGGAATGAATTTAGACATTAAAGAAATGGAAAAGGAATTTGATGCAATGATAGTTGAGGTTAGTGACTATGGCGTGCACTAAAATATAATGAGATTGAGAGGAAGAACACGCATACATTGAATGAGACTCTTATTCTTGAATGTGTTGCTCAAGATGTATTTTCATTGCTACAAATTGTTCCATTAATGCTTCTCAATTTCATGAATTATCATTGCCACGAAAGTCTCCCATGATCGTGTCATTGAGCTTGAAAAGACTAATTCTAAACTAAATGAGAAAATTGAACCGGATGATCACGACAATTTGGTTAAACATTTCTCTAAACTAGAGGTTGAGCATTCTAATTTACAACTAAAATATCAACATCTTAAAGAAAATGTCAAAACTTCAAATATCAAGACATCCTCGGATGCTCCGAGTTTGATGCGCTTTTCAAATTAACAAGCGGGATGAGCAGATTCAAGCTCATTGTAACACGATCAGAAAGTTGAAAGCCCAAATATCTCAATTAAAGGGTCAAAATATCAATGTGTTGGTTCCCAAATGCCTCCTCCTTTAGATTCTCGGAATTCTCAAACGTTTCATCTTCAAAACTTAGTAAATGCATTACAAAAGGAAAGCGAAAACTTTCTTGAAGAAAATGAAAAGATTAAACGTCATTTCAATGAGTTATTCTAATCAATAAAGGTCACTCGTAACAAAAATACCGAACAAATTGATTCATTGCAAAAGGAAATTGAGAATCAAGAGCGTGTAAAAGAGAAAATGCCAATGACCAATGGGGAGAATGGTGGATCAAAGGTAAATGTTTGTAATAAATATGCTTTGTCTGTAAAATATGTTCCTCCTCATCTAAGGAATAACAACCTTGCAATTCAAACATATTTCTCATACCTTAAGGATTGTCTAGAATATCTCCGTGAGATTGTTGAAGAGGATAAGTTAGAGAAACCACTTGACAATGCAATTGGGCATGCATGCTTATATGCCAAACGATCTCAAGAAATTCTAGAATGCTTAATCACAATATGCCCTAAGTCCTTAGGTGAGAGAGTTAATCCTTTGATTCCGTGCTCTATGCCTAGTGCTAAGTATGATATTCATTCGATACCGATGTTTTGAATGCGAACCTTAGTGTGCCTTCAAGCGATTCGAGATCCAAACACATCTAAGCAGGAGAAGCAAAGTAGCAAAACCAACTAATGTTCCCATTCCTCTGGGAGTGTCGGTGACATTAAAGGGAGCGGGTCAAAGTCTCAAGACAATACAAGGAATGACAGGACCTCGCAAGCTAAGAATGTGCATTGGAAGAGAGTAGAAGACCAACCTAGGAACTTTAAGTTTGAGCGAACAAAAGCGAATCGTGTTGATTCTAGTATTAGCCTTAGGCGTCTTGTAATTAATTGAATTCGATACTATTTGCAAACCTTGTAATGATGTCGCTTGAATTACATTTCTAATCATGAATGTGGTGTGAATGTCTTGTCTAATCTTTGTCAAATCCCAATTAACACTGTTAATGCAAAATATCATGCTAAGAAGGCAAAAGGCAAAGGCGAAAGAAAGTTAGAAAGCAGTGGAAGCCCATAGGAAGAACATTTAGTAAGATAGGTTATCAATGGATACACTGTTGGCCATAAGGTTAATCGACAATGCCCACTAAAAATGGATGCCTCTTGGTAGAACTATTCCCTTAAGAAGTGAACATACTTTAAATAGGGCAAATCACGGACACTAATCGCATCTATTCATAATAACTCCATTGATTCAATTTCTAATGTGAATGCTTCTATTTCGATGTGGGTGTTCCAACCATTGTTACTAACCAAATGGAACCCATTCTTGCATGGGGATCCCAATTATCGATTATCCATTCTTGTTAGTATTCAACTGCAGATCGTTCAAATCGTTACGTGGTACTGGACTCATTTGTTCAAGCATATATTGGCGACCGGTCGCGGCTCATGAACCGTGAGCAAATTCATCGGGACAGTTAGATTCGGAATGATCATTTCGGTGCAATTATGGGTTATGGAGATTATGTTGTTGGTAAAAGTGTTATCTCCGAGTATATTATGTAGAAGGTCTTGGTCATAACATGTTCTCTGTTGGTCAATTTCGCGATTCGATCTAGAAGTAGCCTTGAAAACATACATTTCGTTAGAGAACTTGATGGTAAGGAACTTTTGAAAGGTTCACGTGGTTCAAATCTATACACCATCTCTATCGAAGATATGATGAAGTCTTCTCCAATTTGCTTGTTGTCAAAGGCTTCAAAACAAAGTCATGGTTATGGCATCGTCGTCTCAATCACTTGAACTTCGGCACCATCAATGATCTCTCGAGAAAGGACTTAGTTGTGGGTTTACCTAGACTTAAGTATGAAAAGGATCATCTTTGTTCGACATGCCAATTGGGAAAAAGCAAGTATGTCCATAAACCCAAACCTACTAACTTTGTCACAAAAGTTCTTCATACAATTCACATGGACTTATGTGGACCCATGAGAGTGAGAATATCTTTGGGAAGAAATATGTGTTAGTTGTGGTTGATGATATCTCTAGATTCACACGGGTAAAGTTCTTAAAGACAAAGGATGAAACTCCGGATATCATCATCAAACTCATCAAACAGTGCAGTTCGTCTTAACAAAGCAATCAGAATCATCCGAGCAGACAATGGGCGAGTTTGTTAACAAACAACTTAGTGAGTTTTATGAAAGTATTGGAATCGGTCATCAAAGAAGTGTTCTCGAACTCCTCAGCGAGCGGTGTAGTTGAAAGGCAATCGAACTCTTGTGGAAGCCGCAAGGACAATCTTGATTTACTCAAAAGTTCCAATGTTTCTCTGGGTGAAGCCATCGCCATGCTGCATGCTACACCCAAAATCGATCCACGATTCACCTTGCTCATAGAAATACTCCATATGAACTTGTCCACAATGTAAAACCTAATCTTTCATTCCTTCGTGTGTTCGGTGCATTGTGTTATCCAACTAATGAGGGCCAAGATTTAGGCAAACTTAGAGCTAAAGCGAGACATTGGAGTATTTGTAGGTTATGCACCAAATAGAAAAGGATACGAATCTAAAACAAGAGAACCCGAAATATCATGGAAACATTTCACGTCATGTTTGATGAGTGACCGGTCAAATGGCTCTGGACAATCCATTACGGACCCGCACTTCAAAACAGTCCCATTGGTTCATCCTTGTACCAAATTCCTCTCCAGTACTCCATATGTACCTCCAATCGTAGATGATTTGAAGAAATTGTTTGATCCGATGTTTTATGAACTCTATGAGCCAAGTGCTATTGAGCTGTCAATTCCCACAACAGAGGTCGCTCATATCCACGAGAATGAAGTCAATCCTTGATCACAATATCATTAAGTCAAGAAGCACCTAGCGATAACTCGATCTCATCAACAAATCATCAATCTTGAATGTACATCATGGAGCTGTTTACGCATCAATGATGTAGTTAATCCCTTGCTACTCACGAAGATGCTCCATTTGAAAACATATTTGCTCTGAATCATCATCGAGAACCATCTTCTTGAGGAGACATCGACTCGCTACCTCGGTCCCTCAACAAGCGCCACATGAACACCTTAGAAAATGGACTCACAATCATCCCTTAGACAACATCATTGGAAATCCTCTCGTCCGGTATCCACACGGAAACAACTTACAACCGATGCCTTATGGTGCTTCTTCAACTCGTACTCTAAGATCGAACCAAAGATGTTAAAACCGCCATGAATGAAGATAGTTGGTTCAATGCCATGCAAGAAGAAATTCATGAGTTTGATCGACTTGATGTATGGGAGTTAGTACTGCTCCAGTTGTGCTATGACCATTGCTCTAAAATGGATCTTCAAAGTGAAACTTGATGAGCATGGTAATGTGTTGAAGAACAAGGCTCGATTAGTTGCTAAAGGATACCGTCAAGAGGAGGTATTGACTTTGAAGAATCTTTTGCTCTGTTGCTTGAATCGAGGCAATCGTAATCTTTTGGCTAATCTTGCTAGTAAGAACATGGTAGTCTATCAAATGGATGTAAAGACGGCATTTCTGAACGGAGATCTTAAAGAAGTCGTCTATGTTAGCCAACCGGAAGGATTTGTTAATCAAGAGCATCCTACTCACGTTTATCGTTTGAAGAAGGCTCTTTACGGTTTAAAGCAAGCTCCAAGGGCATGGTATGATACGCTATCAAAGTTTCTTCTATCTACCGAATTTAGCAAAGGAGCAGTTGATCCAACATTGTTCACCAGGAAGTCAGGCAAACATTTAATTCATGTTCAAATTTATGTTGATGATATCATCTTTGCCTCGACTGACCCCAATGAGTGTGACCATTTTTCAAATGAAATGGGTTCAAAATTTCAAATGTCAATGATGGGACAAATGTCATTTTTCTTAGGACTACAAATTTCACAAAGTCCCGGAGGCATCTTCATAAATCAATCTAAATATGCAAATGAGATTTTAAAGAAATTTGGATTTGATTCAAGTGACCTGTTGACACTCCCATGATTGAGCGAACTAAACTAGATGAGGACCACTCGGGGATCATGGTAGACCAAACAAAATATCGTAGTATGATTGGATCACGATGTACCTCACGGCTAGTAGACCCGACATCTTGTTCATTGTTTGCATGTGTGCTAGATACCGTGCTAAGCCTACTAAAAAGCACCTTGAAGCGGTTAAACGGGTCTTCGGTATCTCAAGGAACCATCAATATGGGACTTTGGTACCGAAGGACACCGGTATGTCACTAACAGCCTATGTGTAAGCTCCCGGAAAATTTCAATGTACTTAACGTTTTAATCAAGAATTAAACACGATCTATTTCGTCATGAAATTTTCTAAGCACCACATTTGCATATCATTTGGCATATGCATGATCAACGCAGTTTGAGCGTTCATAAAAGATACCGTTGTGATCTAAATAAATTTCCCCACGATCTTGATAATCCCAAAATACGTAACGAATACGTAAAAATTTGTAAAAATACGAATTTAATTATTATAAAAATATATAAAATTCGTATCGGGCCTCGGAACTCATTGGACTTTATTCCGCCTCGTGACCCAACCCAACATATCATTGGGCCTCATATCCGGACCAAGCCCACACCATTATTCCCTTTGGGCCTCGTCCCAACTCGAGCCCAACACCCTTAATATTTCCTTTGGACTTTGCCTTAGTACACGATCCAACAAATAAGCCCAACTCTCTTTTATTTCTTCCTTGGGCCTCGTCTAACATCCAACCCGACACATCACTTGGTACAAATTTTATACAAGAAATTAGCACATGTTGTTAAACACTTTGAAGACCCAACGTGCCACAAAGTTGAGACACAAGCAAAATCACTTCATCCCTAATCCTAAATGTAGCGTGTGAATGCAAAAGAAGGGACAAAAGCATGCTAGCTACACTAAACAAATAATAAACAAAACCTAATGACCTTGACTATCATTTTGACTCTAAAATCCTTTGGTTACTATGTTTTCTTGACAAGACAAGACCATAATATTATCCTTAAGATAGGTGCCATACTAGCACGCCAAGACCAAAACAAAATCACTTCTACTTTTCTTTGGAAACTTGGAAGATCATGTTTAAAATAATAAGAACACCTTACTTGTCTTCCCTTTATAAACAACCTCAAACCCTTAGTAAACTCTCACACACAACTCACAATCACTCTCAACTTACAACTAAAGAAAATCATCTCTTGTGGGAATCATTCGAAGAAGATAGGAAAGACAAGGGTTGATATAGGTCATACTTGGGTTCATAAGGGAAATCGTTGCAAGAAGAAACACTAGCAAGCTTTGATAAAGAATTCTTTGGGCAAACATTAGGTCGTGAAATATTATAAGGAGAACACGGGGTTAGAGTTTGAATTATCACCTCAACGTTCATCTCCATTCATAACGAGTGCTTGTAAGTCACCCTTAACTCCATTTATTTCATAATCTTCCCGTCTACACTTAGATATCACACATATACATGTTGTAGCACCATCTCATAAACAACTTATGTATTACTTGATCACGACACGTTGTCAATAGTTAATACTAGCCAAAAATCTTTAGAAACACAACACGAGCACATAACTATCACATACACTTTGTTAAACACACGCAAAGACTAAATGGGCCTAAAAGCCCAACTGCTCAGCCCAATAAGCCCAACCCGTCTCCAAGAGAGATCCAACCCGGCCCAATAAATTAGTAATAAGCTAATAAGCTCTAAAAATAAGCTAGGAATAAGCTTGTAAAAGTTTTGTAAAGTTTTCGTATGTTAAAAAGGAATTTCGGACTTGAATTGCAAAACGAGTAGTTTATGGGTAGAAAGTGGAAAGTTTTCTAAAGTAAAGGGTCATTTTATACGAATAATAAGTGTTTTATGAAAGTCTAGGGACTATTAATGCTATTTTCGAAAGTATAAGGGGCAACTTTTACGTGCATGCGCACGCATGGAAACCACAAGGACCGATCATGTAAATCTCTTAAACTAGTTTAAATATAAGTTTTGGGTTAAATGTGCACAATTGGAAAAGTAAAGGTTTTAAAGCGTATAAAATGAACCTAGAGGGCTGTTTTTGTAAAATCAGTTTTACCAAGGGATTAAAGATGTCATTTCTGAAAGTTTTGATATAAAATACATTTTGGGTAGAAAGTGTAAATTACTCAAATTTGAGGGACTAAACTCGTACTTTTTGTAACTCGAGGGTAAAAAGTGTAAATTGAGAAAAAGTTTAGAAAAACCTATAAACCCATAATAACTTCGTAAAAATGAGTATTTTGATCACATGAGCGTAATATTTTCGAATAATGATAAACTTATTTAATGTACAAATATATATGTAAATGTATATATATTTTAGAAAATAACTAAGTATATGTAAAAATATACTTATTTTGATAAAATACTCGGGGAATCTAAATACGTTAAAATACTCAAAAAATTTACTAAGATCACAACGGGGGAACATTTCACTTATGCGTAAGTGAGGATCATTAATTAAGGCAATGTAGCACATAAATTAACTTAAAACGTTAATCACGATCGCACACTATTGGATTGGACAATCCAATGATCTATTGAATAAGAATATTCAATGCTCTATTATTTTGGTCATGAACCTAAATGCTCATTCTTGAGACTCGCCATCTCATCATTTTAGGTTTCGAGTTGGAACCTCCGCTACATTGTGCTTGATCTTTTTGTGCGTGTGCATTATCATCAAGGTGAGTTCATAGCCTCGCTTTTACTTTATTTTTATAAACCCCCGAGGAGATACATGCTCTAAACTAGAACACAAGGTTTTTCATAAATGCTTGATCTTTTGATTATTGGTCTTGCCTAAGTTGTTAGCCACAAGTCACGATCATGAACCATTAGTCACCGGTGAGCGTAGATATCGTGAATAGTACTATGGGATTAACGAACCCCGTTTCGGTTATAGAGAAATAACCGGGCGCACCATATCAATTTCTTTAGGTAATTGGCTATTACCTCCTTTGGGGCATACTTACATTACCTTTGGTAATTCGTGTATGCGGTTGAGTCTTGGTTTCATGAGCTTAGTGCATAATAATCGTGATATTTTTCTTATGATATTGTTAGTTTACAATGATCATGATCTTATACTTGTGTTCAACTTATTTTAAACCTATGGACTTCACTCAACATTTTGTTGACCTTTTAAGCATGTTATCTCGGTAATCGGTGAAGATTATGACCAAGGTGCGGAGCAGGGCATGGCAAGGCTTATCCGGTGGTGTAAAACATAAAGTTATCACTTCTTTCAAACTCATGATCTTTCTTTGGGAAAAACACTTGATCTATTTACAATATTTTGTAACAAACTATGAGTTTTCGATGAATGATAACTATTTTAATAAAACGTCTCTTTCGAGTCGTTTTCTATAATTATTGACTATGATCTCCATTCAAGTAACACCGAATTAGTCTTCATTGTCATTAAGATTTTCGGGGTGTTACACTATCTGAATCTTGATCATGCGGGATGTCAAGATACTCGTCGAAATGCGTGCGGAGGTGCTCGGTTTTTGAGTGATAAGCTTGTGAGTGGTCTTCAAAAAGCAAATGAGTACTTCTATTTCCTCTACAGAGGAGAATACATAGCCATGTCATCTTGTTGTGCTCAAATCCTTTGGATGAGATCTCAATTAATGACTATGGCTTTGTATTCAACAAAATCCTCTTTCTTGTGATAATAAAAGTGCTATTGCTCTTTCATGCAATAACGTTAAACACTCAAGAGCTAAGCATATCGACATTCGACATCATTTCATCGAGGGAACAAGTGGAAAAAGGTGTGGTGGAACTCTATTTTGTGAGGTCCGAATACCGGTTAGCGAACATCTTCACCAAAGCTCTTCCAAGAGAGCGTTTGAGTTTATTCTTCCACGAATTGGCTTGAAAAGCCTTCAACGAAACACTCAAACGTCTTCGGAGGAAGACGAGGAGTAAAAGGTTTCCTTCATCTATCTCTTGTAAATATCTATTCGAAAAACAAAATACAAAATTATAAAACCTTCAAAAATCAAATAGAAAATTATAAAACTTTCAAAATCCATAAAAATTTGAAAAATTCGAAAAACCCTAAAAAAATATTGTCATTTTGTCATGTTTTTCTCGATTCGATTATATCTACGGTCTTGATGTAGTCATTCAAAGAATGATACGGGTCTTTAGATATTGTTCGAATTTATAATTAAAAAAAAATTGAGAGAAAGAGAAAAAATGGCTTATTGTCTTCTCAGGCAGTAACCCGTTTTTTAAAGAAAGAACAGAGCCACACTTTATCATGTTTTCAAAATTCCATGCTCTGATTCTATAAACAATTATCTGCTGAAAACTAACTGCTTTGAAAAATAACTAGTACTCTATTTTTGATAATCATCTGGACTTATTTGTCAAAATATCTATCTCTCAATCAACAACCTTTGTCATTAATTGAGAGGGAGAATGATTTCAATTAAATTAAAAGGTTATTTGTCATTCAATTGTTTTCAAAAGATATTCATGCATGTTTAATTCTATGGAGTTTAAAGTCTTACAATCCGATCCTTATCAGTTAAAACACTTTCATAATCAAGTCACAATTCTCCTTAAAAGCTTTCAAAATCAATGTAAATCTACAAGAGATCACAAATCTCAAAGGATTTGATAATTGTGATCGGGGGAGAATTTGTGATTTAAATTGGATTTAACCTGATAATTCGGTAAATGGTTTTTAAGGATGTACAAGTTCTCCTTCCCACATGTGCCAAACGATTTCAAATTTTCTATGCACATGTTGAGGGAGAACATCTATCTTAAACCACAAATATTTAAAACGTGATCAACTTATCTCAATATGCAGTCTTTTCCTAATATGTGCAAAACATTTTCAAATATCTATGCACATATTGAGGGGGAGCAAGCTTATGAAAACCTTATCCTTCCCTAACATGCTTTATCTACTTGTTTTGATCAGGGAAGTGATGTTGATAACTTTTAGAAAATCAAAGAAGTTAATTCTTTCTCTTGCCTCCATGTGCAAAACGATTTCAAACATTTGATGCACATGTTGAGGGGGAGCACTTGCTCTAAAAATATCAAAAACAATTCAGGTACAAAATGCTTTGATAATATATCACAAGTATCTGGATTGATTTTCAAATGGTTTTCAATTGGTTCAAATGGTAGATGAACAATACCAAATAGACCGACCTAATTTACTTTATGTACGGTGATATAAGGATAATAAGGTTAGGTATTTGTTCCCATGATCCACGAACGGAGGGATCTACCGGGGACAATCCACTAGTTAGTGTAGAAGTCCTTAGGTATGATGATAAAAGGAGAAAATGAGATATGGGAAGAGTGCGGATTAAGCAGAGCTAATCTTGGAACAAACCCAACAAGGTTCTAGTTATGAAGTCTCGGTAAGCCTTGAAGGGGTTGAAGAATGAAAAGAATTGAATGAGAAAAGGGTGAAAAGAAATAGCCCTCCATTTATTCAACCATAGGGGCGAAAACAGGTAAAATTCATATGCTCTTGATGGTAACATCGGTATTGAAGACAAGGCGTCATGGACCGGTGGCTCTGCACTACAACTTCCCAAACCACTCAAGTTCCTCTTAAAGGGCTTGTTTCATTCTCACAGGAACCTACATTATCTATCGACTTTCTCTTAGAGATTGTTGATATTGAAAAGGAGACCCTCTCCTAGTCTCCGATCTGGGATCCAAATATGCACAAATTGAGTCTAGAGCCACGAGATCATCTATAAATCTCATTAGGACACTTTCAATGAAGACTCTCTTTTCACACAATGTGGAAAAGAGATTATATCTTGAGTCCTACGCATTATCCTTGTGGTATTGCGGAACATCTAAGTGACATGCAAACATATTCACAATGAAGATGGAAAGCCTTCGAGCCAACATCAAACAAGCTCTGGTGAGTGGCATGTGAGATCTTTCAAATAGATCAACCATGTGACAACGAATAGAAACAATGGGGCGATTCAATCTTTTGAATCAATCACAGTTCGAGTTATGGATTGACGGATACCTTTGAAAAACCGGTCATTGTGCTTAAAACTCTTTTCTTTAGCACATCGACCGTGTACGAATATTTCAAATCAAAAAGGTGTTTACGATTGATAATTGATTTTCATTAAAACCTTCGTTGCATTGCAAAACAATTTCTATTGTGCGATACGATTGTTTTTCAAATATCTTTTCATCAATCGGTGAATCTCTATTCATTGGTTCACTCACTCCGTGTTGTCTTCTTTGAGACGTTCGGTTTGAGAACGACTAGAAGCATTTGCGAAACCTCATCAAGGAAATTCTTGAATTATACACGATCACAGCAAGACTTGTCGCGATCAGCGGGGAACCGTGGGCGGTGTACCTCAATTCAACGAAGTGATCAAAGACACTTTAAATGCGCTTTATTGCTAATCTTTGTATGCGGTACTCCCGACATTTGCGGTGATCGAGAATGAAGCGGTCAATCCATAACCGCATGCTCACACAATACATTCATTTTCAAGAAATCATGATAAGTGCATCAATGACTCGATATTTTTACCCCATGCTTCACTCTACTGATTGGTGCAAAACCGTCAAGTTTTCTCACGCAGCTAGCCACTTGTGAATGACCGGTAGTAAGTAACTTAAAAGCACTCAAACACCAAATTCAATTTAGATCGGGAGAATACGGTGGATTCCGGTCGTTAAGTCCCACGGAGGATGACGGTGTTTAACACAATCGGATGTCGAATAACCACTAAGGATAGTGGTCGATAAGGATTTTGATGGATAATTACCTAAAGAAAAGATTAACAAATTACGATGACTTAAATGCAAATTAAAGGAAATAAAAGATAAAATATATTAAATAAACGCTATCACTATTTTTACAATGATGTTTTATGATTTTATAAAACAAAATATCTTAAATAAACTATTTTAACTAAAGCGTGTACTAAAATTACCTAAAAGCGTGAGTTAAAACAAAACCGAGCGTTATATCTAAAAATTACGAGAGCGCAAGCAAAAGCGTAAAATTTGTGAAATAAAAGGCCTACGAGTGTAAAATCAATTTTCTTACGTACTAAATGACAAAAGAAATTTTTGAAAAAGAATTATATTTTTTGACTTTTATATTTTTATTATGAATTAATTACTAAAAACACTAATTAAATGTTTAAAAATACTAAAACAAATGAGAAAAATCAAACTTTTGTAAAAATACTTTATAACAATACCAATTTATGAAAATTAGAAAAATGGAAAAAGCTAAACTGAATAAGCTAGAAATAAGCTAAATGAACCTAATAAGCTAAACTGGACAAAACGTATATAAGTAATAGATTGTGCAAGATTATAACGAGACAAGTCCCAAGGGCAATTGGCATCCAGGTACCCTTCTAACACGCTCCAAAGGGGGAGGTCTCAGGTTCGAGCCTGCCTACCCCCTTTTTGCTAAACATTTTTTTCGATTTTCTTTTACAAACTTATTTAACACAAGAAAATAAGCACTTTTTCTAACTATGACTTTTACAAAACTACTAATAAGCCTTGAATAAGCACAAGTTTTTATAACAGTTTACTCTTTTAAATGGAAATAAGCTCAAGTTAATTTAAAATGCTATTAAGCTAGAAAATAAGCATAGGTACAATGGAAATAAGCTCAGCTACTGTTATTAAGCTAGTTTTACAATTGAATAAGCACAAGAACTAGGAATAAGCACTTGCAAATTCAATTAAGCACTTAACTGGTTACACAGTATACTGAATGGTTAACTAACTACTTTCTAGATTAAATTTAAGCACTAAAATAAGCTAAAAAATGAAAATAAGCAACTGAACAAGCTAGTATACCAGCTAGGCTTTCCAAAGAACTAATTTACAAAGTTTGGCTTTCACAAATAAGCTCTTGAGAAGCTTTTGAAAAGCTGTTGAACACTGACTAACTGGTACATTTAGTAAAAATGGACAAAACTGAAATCAATGAGCAGACCCACTAAATAAGCTTCAAAATAGAAAATAAGCACTGGAATAACTAGACAACTAGGTTGGCTTCTCAAAAAGCTAAATTACACAAGTTAATGATCACCAATAAGCTCTCTAAGAGCTTATGAACTAGACTACCAATTCTGTGCACAGGGGAAAATTTTGACTTTTCTAATGCACTGGAACTTTGACTTTCATGAACTTTGAAACTGATTTATAGGTTGAATGTGATGTTATATGATAAAATGGAACTACAGCAAGCTTTGTTTATGAGTTTTAAACACAAAACAAGAGTTTGGCTTTGCAAAATTCCAACAATTGAGTGAATAAGACAGTATACAAGAGATTTTTGACTTTTAAAGCTTTAAGGTGCAATTTGAAGACAGATGTGAGTCAAATGGAACTAAACAAGCTTAAACAAACAAGTCTCAATTCTTGAACAAGCCTCTGTGACAGTTTAAGTGGCAAATCCAAACACCATTTTATTTGGTGATATGTAATTAAAAGCGGGTTAAACATTGATCTAGCATATAATATTGATTAAACTGAATCTACTTATCCTAAATACCACCGATTAAGCAGTTTAACCTATTGGTAACCACGATTCCAATCCAAGCACAAAATGCAAAATGAAAATGAAAATGAGATAAAAACTTACAAGACCCCTAGCTTATTTGGTAGCTTAAACAGAACCCAAATCAATTATTCTATATCAAATCCAACCCAAACACTGCTCTGCAACAACCCATTCCATTTCCAACCTGCTTGAACCCATTTTTGCTTCCCTGTTGACTTTTGTTGACTTTCAACCCATTGTGCTTGAAACTGAACTCCAGGCTTATAGAAAGCTATATTAAGCTTGAATAAGCTGGTGTGACTTTAATATAAGCTATAAGAAGCTTGAATTATAGAGTTTGAAATTGAACTTTTGAAACAGTAAACATGAGAATATGCAGCTTATGTAGAAACTTGAATTACCACTTGAAAACAGTTTTAATATATTTCAATAACTTAATTTGATATCATGGAACAAAAGATTACAACTTAAAGCTTAATTAAAGACTTAAAAGTAAATTACGACATTCATAAAATTAAAAAAACTAAAAACTGGTCTTCTCTCTTGTTCCTCTTCCTCTTTTATGCTCTAGAATTCTTCCACGTGGCCTTCTGAGAGAATCCCACCACTTTGTTTGGCCAATGGGAGAGTTTTGAGTGTTAGCACATTTTGGCGGAAAGTCGGTTTGACTTGTAGCTCGCATTTCATCAACTAGGGGGGCATTTAATGTGGTGGTAAAAGTAGGTAGTGGTGATGATGAGGGTGGAGGAAAGGTGAGGTGATGGGAGGAGGAGGCGGTAGTGGGTTGCGGAGGAGAGGTGGAAGAAACACGGTGGTGGGCGTTTTACGCTTTTGACTTTCTTTGACCAAAGGTCCAAAATGGGAGGGTCAAGGGGTTTTGACAGGGGGCTCAAAAGGGTATAATGGCAGGGGTCAATTTGGATTTGACAAGACTTAGGCTTATTATGACAAGGACTAATATTGCCAATCTAAAATCATGAAGGACCAATCCTGTAATTTTCCAAACTTGTTACAAGGGACCAATATTGACAAGTCCCAATAGTACAAGGACCAAATTTGACAATTTCAATTTTCCAGGGACCAAACTTGACATTTTTGAAAGTTGAGGGACCTTTTCTGCCATTTAACAAAAGATTTATTCAAGGACCATTTTTGACAACTTAGAATATTTCAGGGACCTTGAATAACATTTTTCTTTATTTAGATTTACCAGGGACTGTTTTTGACAACTTTTGAAACTTGGGGACTAAAGCGCCAATTATGCAAACTTGATCGTTTTCACCGTTTTGATATTTTGCATTTAAAACATATAAAACACTTATTTGTGATATTTTATCATTTTGATGCATTTCAGTGTTTTCGGATGTTTTTGCGATCGATTTGTACAAAAATGATGAGTATTTACACACTCATCATACGTTCTCGCCAATATCATGAATCAACGAAAGCTTCCGCTACTCGATGAGAAGATATCATGATCCGAATGTGAGCATGTCGGTCGAAGGTCACAACATCACATAATACCAACACCACAATAGATGTCTCGAGATTTTGTTGGTGATGATCTCAAAAGTGGCTCACAATTATTATCACGTAGATCAGCAAAAGACCTCCACTTGGATTAACCAAACAAGCAATGAGAGGAATCAATGACTACGAGCTTGAACAAAGTACTACATCAAGAATGCAAGAACAATTGTTAATGTAATATCTGTTTGTATTCAATGTAATTTTAGTATATGTTTGAGGTGACCTCCCTTAGGGGGAGATTGTTAGGAATTAGAAATTCCAGGTCACCTCAAGTATATGTAATCGTTAGAAAGTTCGTAGTCGTATTTATTTTAAGCTAATTAGTGGAGGACGGACGGGTCTTTACCCACTGTATGCCTGATCCACAACCCGTTGTGTGGCGTTTTATTATAAGACTATAAATACTCTCTACCTTCCAAGGTAGAGAGTTGGAGCTCATAATAAGATTTTTCTTTCTCTCACTAAAGTTCCCAAACCTCTAACTTTCTCTCTCTAAAACATCTTGTACGCCTACTTTGTGTCATGATTTGATGTGTATGTGAAATCCAATATCTTACAACTTGAGATCAATGTAGGCCTTTGCCACGAAAAGTTGTCCTATGCAACATGGTATGTTAAGATTCCAAGGGTTCCCAAAGTTGATCCTAGGGCTTCTCCTAACATACATGTGACGGAGGTCACGTACTAAGTGTGGGTGGCGAGAGAGTTCTTCTTCCGTAGGAAACTTATTGAAATAGTCATTGCCTAATTCATCTACTTCCTCGGTTGTTTCATTCCTAGGTGTTTCACTAACCTCAAGTACCGTTTCATGGTTCGCTTTGTCATTTGTTCTATTAGGTTTCACTAAGGTAATGGTATTGACGAATTGAACGTGCTTAGCTAACTTACTTGGGTCCTTAATCTATACACCGGAAGCTTCGGGAGTTGAGATAGCATTAACCTTCCTATTACTATTGGTCATGGCTTTCAAAAGGTTACCTATCTTCCTATCCATCTCGGCTTGTTGTTGGTTAAAATGGTCCGAGAGCTTAGCTATTTGAGCTTCTTGGGATGTGACTAGATGTTACAACATCCCTTCTATGTTTTGTTGGTTAGGGCCGTGAGATGGGGGCCATGAGAAATCATTAGATGTGAATTCTTTGGTTTGTCCTCAATAAAATCGGGCTTGCCCTTCCATGCTTCTCGGGCGTCATTAAAAGTCCTAGGTCTGGGTGTTTTAGGGAATCTTCCTCCCGTTCCATTGGTACGTGAGGATGCGTAGTCAACGGAAGCTTGTTCGGGGAGTCTTGTGCAAGCGCGAGTGTTATGAGGACCACTACATGACTCACACAAGGAAGAAACTTTGTTTACTTGGCGTGAAGACTTAGGATTGTCGTAGGAGCTCATTAGGAATTTAACTTGATCTTCAAGCTCGAGCATCCTACGGTCGGAAGATTGTGAGTCAATGGGAGGCAAGGAGATTGCCTTTACGGTTTTGGGCAACTCACGGGGGTCATTCCAAATTTCGTTGTCATAGAGAGCAAGGTCCTCTATTATACCCCATGATTCTTCCGTTGTGAGATCACTAAGTTTTCCACCGGCCGCTTGGTCAATGGATCGCTTAGTGGAGAAGTTGACATGATCGTAGAAGAGTTGGACTTGAAGCCAAAGATCAATGCCGTGAGGAGGAACTCTATGGAGTAAGTCCTTGAATCGAGTGCATGCTTCGTAGAGAGATTCACCTTGACGTTGTTGGAACATCAAGATATCATTCCTAAGCTTAGTAGTTCTCCCCGGTGGGAAAAATTGAGCAAGGAAACGAGATGTGAGATCATCCCAACTTGAGATGGAGCCGGCGGGAAGTCGCTCAAGCTAATTACAAGCTTGGTCCTGTAGAGAGAATTGGAAGAGACGAAGACGCGTGGTCACCCGAGCAGTAGCATCGAGGTCGATGGAATCGCCAATTTTAAGGAAATCCTTAAGATGTTGATTAGGATCTTCGGAACGAAGTCCATGGAATGCACATCCGTTTTGCACCAACCGGATGGTGTCGGATCGCAGGGCCGTAGTTTGGGCTTGGTCGGGAAGCTCAATGGTGTTTCTATAGCCTAGGTGGCTTGGTCTTGAGTATTCAGCAAGAGTACGGCCTCTTAACGGGTCATTTGGTGGTGGGTTGATGAGTGGTGGTTGATTATCACCTTCCATGATGAAAAGTGATGGGATTACTAACAAAGGTCACGAAGAAGGGGGATAGACTACGAGGAAGCTAAAAAAATGGGAAAAAAAGTCTTACTTGATAGGAATCAAGCAAGGAAACCTAAACGAGGTGGACTCCTAACTAGCTATTCTATTCCCCGGCAGCGGCGCCAAAAACTTGATACTCTTACGCAGCGTGTTCGGGGTCAAAGGAACTTCCTTTTCGTCGAGCAAGTTTTTCAACACCCTAGGCAGTGAACCTAATCGTTGTAGTGTAGTATTAGGGTAAGCTAGTGGTATTGATATCGTTCTCTAGGGGAATAGGAATGCTAGTAAGAAGTTACTACGCTAAGGTTGGGGTTGAGGAAGATTATTTTTTTATCTTTTTTATATTTTTTAGAAAATGGAAAGGTACGAATCTCGGGGTTTGGATTTGGAGGTTGGTATTTCTACCGATTACTCTACTATTATCTATTCTAATTAACTAAGCTAAGGGTAGTCTATTTCTATTGTTGTGTCCTCATATGATAGTTAAAAATGTGTTTACTTAGGTTTTATTACTCCCTAGTTATCTCCTATTGATGGTTGAATTGTCACATCCTTATTCTTAACGCGTTGTGTTTCTAAGGTCGTAGGGTATGCGTTTATCCCTAACTCTTTGAAGCTACCAAAGGTTAATGACTACGAAATCTCTAGGATTCATAAACTTAACTCTAAGGTATTCTTTGGATGTTTAGCCTACAATTCCACTAGTAACTATATGCTAAGGTTCAACAAAGATTAATCAAGCATTAATAACACAACGAATGACCTATCGCAATACTAGGCCAATCACAATTAAGATAAGAGACAACCAATCAATATTCAATAACTAAGTTTCATATTACCTAAGCAAACACACAAATAAATTAGCCGGACATGGAGAACATGCAAGCATACACACAATCAATTGAAGACATAATTGAATCAATGAAGTAAAACACTTATCTTGATGTAAAATAGGGTATGAAACCCTAAAATCTGTATAAGATGCCTTGGTTCGGTTTAGGTTTTACTCCACAAAACTACCTCTTTAAAAGCGAAAAATTCGGATTCTATATATAGTGTTACAAAGCTGACGGCGTCACTCTTTAATTGTGACGTCGTCGGTCGCCGTCATTAGGGTTTCATCTTGGCCACGTTATCATTGTGACGGCATCACCTTATGCCTGTGGCGCCGTCGCCTTGGTCTCGGCGTCGTCTAGATCAAATCTAGGCCGTGCGAGCTGCGACGCCTACTCTTTTAAAACCTAATGCCGTCACTTGTAAATAAGCAATTTGGCTCTTGAGTCGTCACAAAACATGTTGCGACGGCATCGCGATTAAATCTTGACGCCTGTCCCCTTGATTCAGCATGACTGAGTGTCTCGATTCTTGACTTTGGCCATTTTCTTCGTATATTCGTGCCTTTTCGTCCGAATAAGTGTCATTCCAGCAATTTGCCTTCAAGAGACCTAAAAAGTGAAAAGGAACGAAATTAAGTAATAACGGATACAAAAGTGATCAATTAAGGGCTTAAATGACCCCTAAAAAAGGTACCTTTTAAATCCTTATCAGGTTCACTGCCTAGGAGGTTGAAAAACTTGCTCGACGAAAAGGAAATTTCCTTCACCCCGAACGCGCCTTACGCGCGCATCATTAAAACAAACACCCTTTAAGAGAAAACGCAAGTAGATAATAGTTTTTATATAATTTTTTCTAAATTTCTTACCCCTGTGTTGAAGATTTGTGATCCAGTTGTTGTTGCTAAAATCTTAAACGCCCTAGTAATCCCGCATCTAGAAGTAAATCCAGTCTGGCAAGATACAAGGTATTTTTACGGCCACTTTCTTGGCTTTATATCATTTTTTATGTTCTTAACACACAAACTTGTGATCTACATTTACTATGCAGTTCTTTCACCGTTATATTTGATGTCGACCACTATATTGAGGTCTTGCAAGATGAAGTCTCCATAGTTAAAGAGTTGTTGAGCATGTACTCTTTGAGCACAAGGAATTACTATGGTACTGGCATACGACCTACTCGAATCAAAACGACGCTTGTTCATGCTTCTGCTTATTGCTGCCTATGCTAAATAGGTTCGTTATAATGCTTTCTTCGACACTGTAATTCAATTCTAGCATAAACAAGTTAAACTTATCGGTTTTCTCAGTTTTATGTTGTCACTTGATGATTTAATGCGTCACTATCTGATCTCTCGCCTAATATTATGGTTTTAGCATGTTTGCTTTTTCTGATACTTTCACCTTATAAAAAAGTATATGTGCGCCACTTAAAATTTGTCTGTTTGTCCTGCGGAAGCTGAACATTTGTATGGACACGTAATATATGTGAAGTGTCTAAGTAGTAGCTAAATGTGTTCGGTATCCATCACAAATAAGCTTCCAGAAAATGATATTTCACAGAATATGCTAATACAGTGCTTCTTGCTGATATGTATAATTAATCAATTTGATGCATTATGGCACAATGTTGTTTATATTATCGAGCCAAACATAACTATTATATCTAACAATTGTCGTTCTAATGTTTCAGTCATGTCTTAACGTACTGAGGATACTAATGTATATCATAATTAAGTTTCATGCATCATTGGAGAATTACCAGCTTTGGTAACATCCTCTCTTGCAAGATAGCAACTGATAGTACAGATCAGTCAAAGGGTTATGGCTTTGTGCAGTTTGAAGCTGAAGAAGTTGCTCAAACGGAAATTGATAAACTCAATGGCATGCTAATTAATGACAAACAAGTCTATGTTGGTCAATTTCATCGCAAGCAAGAAAGGGACTCTTCGCCAAGCAGGACAAAGTTTAACAATGTCTATGTGAATTTACAGTCAGCTATGTTTGTGAATTTATATTGATACACCACATAATGGAGCAACTGATTTGGGATCAAACTTGTTGCTGACACAAATGGAGCAACTGATTTGGGATTACTTTCACACTTTGTTTATTGTTCTCAGTTTTCTATGAACTTTCCAATGAATTTATGGCCACATATGTGCGTTGTGGGATTCCTTATTGGAACTTTTATAAAGAGAGCTGTTTAGAATTGCTTATAAGATTTTTACTAAAAGAAAAATATACATATAGACCGGTTTGTATTATAATCACCATTCCTTTACCCAAACCCCAAAACCCTACACCTCTTTTGCTGCTCCCCAAACACTCCACCCCCATTTCTCCCCATTACCCAGTTTCATCAAATTCAATCTCACCTTACTCCTCTTTACCTGGACAACCCCAAAACACAACCCCACTACCCAACCTTTCCCCCTCCTCTCAGCTCCAGGTCATCAATCCCAGCTTCAAAAGATCCTAGGGATGGCTCAGATTCACTCTCATATGTACCTACCTAATGGACGGATGAGATGGAGCTCAAAGAAGCACAAGTGAAGTTGGCTGCTTTTCCTTCTCACATAACAAGCACATCAGAAGGACTTGAAGACCCTTAGTTTTAGTATAAAAGGAACATGTAGCCAAAGTTATAAGGCATCACTTACTTAGTTTTAAAATTTGTTTTTTTTTTATGTTTTCTACTTTCCTGTTGTAATGCAATTCGTTTTTTTTTATGAATGAAAATGTCATCTTTGTGAAATTGTTTCTCTTTGTTTTAGTTGAAGGTAGTAGTAGATGAGTTTACAATTTAGTTTTACTTAAGTTGAATGTTGTTTAAAGGGATCAAAAATCTGATTGAAGAAGTAAAAAAGTCCATCAAGGACTGTTTGGGATAGGGGTTGTGATTAGTCAAAATTCTGTTTTTACCCATTTGACTCTTAAAGTCAAACTCCATTTAGCTCATTAGTCAGTTGCAAAGGTAAATTTTATTCAAGTTAAGTGAAAATGAAGTTGAGAAAAAGAAAAGAAAGGCTTCTTTATGTGATTAAGGCCAGACGACAAGCTGCATTCATCACCATATTTCTCAGCTTCTTTGGTTTTCAAAATTAGAAAAATTGGTTTTTCTCTAATCCTCTTGTACCCAACTTACTCTAGTTTAAGTTTCAAGTCTTGAAATAACTTCTAGCACAGTTAACATTGAATGTCAAAACCCCTTCTTTAGACTGTTTTGTTTTCTGTAGCAGTTCCAAAATGACCCAACACAAGCTGATTTCAGCTTATATTTAAGCTGTTAAAAGTTTTCTGTTGGCCGCCAATTGTTTTCTTTTAAACCTCTACTAGCCTAACTTTGCTTGTGTAGCTTTTGATTGCTTGGAAGCTCACTGTCCAGCTTATAAATAAGCTCCAAAAAAAGGCTCGCTAAGCTGTTTGGAGACTGCAGATGCAACAGGTCAGAGATAGATTCTAAGTGCTTATTAGGAACATCATCTAGCTTATTTAGATTGCCTTTAGTATCTCTTAGTGTAATTAAATTAAGATAGACTGCTCTTATTTTATTCTAGCTTATTTTGTTCTATTAATAGCTTATTAGTCTAATCTTTTTTTTTTTGCATTAGGATTCCCTTAGTTAAAGTTTTTCCAAACTGCTTATCCTTGTAAGTCTAGCTTAAGTTAGTTCTTCTTAGCTTATTTTTAATTCCACTGCTTGTTCCCATAGCTTAGTTGATTTTAGACAATAAATCTCATGTCCTAGCTTAATCTCACCCCCTTTGCTTATTTGTTGCTTGCTTGGGCTTAAAAAGAAACTGAAATGGGTGTTTGGTTTATATACCTAGATTTTTAGACCTTCTAACGAGTCTTTTAGACCGGTTACTGAACCGGTCTATATAACGAGTCTTTTAGACCGGTTGAAGCACCGGTCTATATGTGTGTTTATCTTTTGGACCTCCCCTTTTTAGACCTGTCAGAGCACCGGTCTAAAAAGGTCGGAGAACCGGTCTAAAAGCCTCTTTTTCTAGTAGTGATATTTAATAAATAAAGTTTGTTATACAAAAAATTCCGTAAATAGTTAAAACTATCGAGTAATTTTCATAACTCATCGCATAATCCGGAGGTTCGTTTTGATTTATTTTCTTAGCACCAAACGATACCTTTTACTATACCTAATGTATAATAGGTACATGTATTTGACTTACCGGAGACCGAAGAAAGCAATTCTAGAGTTCAAGATAATTATCTTATATACTAAAGATGGGGTATGAATAGTGCAAAGCACTATAGCAACAATGCTACATCAAAAAAAGGGAAAGTGCCAAGTATGTAAAGCCTTAAACCTTAGAAAATAGTTTGAAACCATTCCCTAAGGTTTAACTGCCTTTGCAAACTTGGTCCTTCGAGACTAATGATATAACAAAATTGGACTTTTAAGGACCGATACATAAATACATATATACATTTATAAATAATATAACAGGTCCATAGCACTCCTGCAGCAACGCGTGTGATCACCCACTCGTTTATATACTATACATTAGGTATAGTAAACGAAACTCTTTGGTGCAAAATAAGAAATTTTGAAACACCCCCTCAGACTACGTAGTAACTTACAAAAATTACCTGATACTTATAACAATTTGTGTTTTATGTATAACAAACTTTATTAATCAAATATCTAACCAATATTTTGCAATTGACTTATAAAAATATGCGTTGGTTAAAAGATCTTTAAGTTGTGAGTAAAAGAGCTCAATATTACAATACTTTTGACTAGTTTATTATATGTTTTTTCCAAAAATAAAATAATATTAACACACCTTTAAACTATCTAAAAATTTGCAAAACTACCCTAAACTTATTCTCTACATTTATATATTAAATAAAATTTTAATGAAAATAGTTTTAAAACACACACGTAAACTATGTAACAAATTACGAAAACTACCTTAAACTTAACTTTTTAGAGTTTTCTTTATATAACAATGTTTAACAACTTTCTTATAAAAATATACCAACTAAAAAGGTCTTTAAATAGTTATTAAAATTGTAAAATCGACTTCATATTTTTCTTGTAATAGGTCAAAATTTAGTATTTTTGTTATAAAAAGTATATTAAAAAACAACTTTAAATTTTGAATAAAACAAGCCAGTCCAATATTGCAATGCTTTTAACTTACGTATGATTTTATAAAATATAAGTGATTAAAGTTTTAAATTAAAATTCTTATTTTTCAGGTATAAGGTCAAAATGAATTAAAATATTTGAATGATATAAATGGTAATAGATAAAGAATATAAATCGCATAATAGAATTGAGTTATATGAAAACGAATGAAATCTAATTATCTAAACATATGTAATATTTTTAGTACAAAAGAGGTAAAGTAACTAAATGATATGATAAATAGGCCTACTAATTAGACCTACAAATAGACCTACCTCATTTACATATTCAATTTTTGAAATACACCACTTTATCTCTCATCATATTAACCAAACATTTTTTAAATACACCAATCATATTTGTAAGTCTCTTTTTAGGTCTATTACTTAGGTATACAAATCATTTTTCGATCAAATAATATACCGTCGCAACACGTGGGTGTTTAATACCCGTTATAATACAAATTTAATATTGGATACAAATTCAATAATGGTTACTTGCTGACAAATAAAATTATGATAACAAAACTTTGTATAATAAAAAGGTTACATTTATTAATTATGAGATGAAACCAACATGAAGATTATCGATTTATTTACAACTCATTGCGGTTCATAAACATTTGTTGGCAACGAATATGACTTAAGTCATTGCCAGAATGGTTATCGTCGCAATGATTGCAATAACCGCGGAAATCTGCATCATTGTGTATGTATTTGTCCTCTTTCCTAAAAAAGGAAAACATCTCAGTGTACGTACAAATCAAATTCGATAGTCGTTACCTTCAAAACAATATTAGCCTATCAAGCATATTTAGACATGGGGAATTCGTGAAATTGTGAATGCTCCCGACGAAGTGGTTTATAAAAGTGTGAAATGCATATGATTTAGTGTGTATTAGTTAACAGGCAGATCATGCGAGCAGGTTGTAGCCACAAATGATACGGAGTATATATTCTTTGACATAACTTTTTGTTTATAAACATGTTAATAGTTTTGGTTACTTACTACGACCAAGAGAACCCACGCTGTTGGATGGTGGCGGTGGTGATGGCGGTGATGTTAGGCCAAGGCCAAGATGGTTGCAATTTGCCTTAAAAGAGCCTACACGAATTGAAAGACCAAAAGATCGAGTTAATTCTCAAAAGGTTGCAACTGTTATGAGGGAAAAAAAATGAAAATTTGGTTACATCTCCTCATGCAGATATAGGTAGAATTTTTGCTAAATTCTCTGCATCGTCATGACATCTACAATTGTGTCTAGTTCCTTTACCCACACATTCGCCTTCGCCGCACCACACAAAATTACAAGCTGTAAAAATTCGTAAATACTATGTTCTTTAACGCATTTCAATGTATGAAGCATACATATAAGGAGCTGAGAAGTTGTTAGTAGTATACGTACTACTAGATAAATAATGCAATATTTTAGTTTTTTTACTTTTGAGATAAGGAAAACTATAACAGCTCCATGATTAAATGAATCGAACTCAAGAAAAATCCCTTTGCCGTAAAATAAAAAAATAATAAATCATAGACTATAATGCCTTCGCTACTAGTCGGGTTGAAGGTTAGTTGCTTACCGTTGGTGATATTATTGGGAGATCGTGGTGGAGGAGGACGAGGGGGCGGTGGAGCAGCTCTACCCCCACAAGGAAAATTCATTGTACCTATAGTTCTAATTCGTTTAGCTATCGAAAATTGCAATAAGCATTCAATATACAACCTTCGGTACATAAAGACAGTAATATCTTAGCTAGGGTTCATGAGTTGATATCAAATAGTGCACTAACAGTTGGGGACAATGCAAGATGGGTAAGGCATAGGAGCAACCATCATCGTCTTCCATCCACGATTACACTCACAATGATACGAGGAACGTTTGTGATCAGCCACACAACGCCCTTCTCCACACCCCAAAATCTGGCACAAATCATCTGCTTGATGATCAAACATTAGCAACTATATCAAATAAAAAACTTAGATCAAGAAACTATATGTGGATATAATCGATCTATTTGGTTTACTTGCCTTGAATTGTCAACGAAAATAACGAGAATGCAACAAACAGATGAAGATATTGAGTAGTTGCCATTGTTGGTTAAGTTTAAGTTTGGTTAAAATGAAAACTATCTTTAATAATACCAACACCTTAATTGCTTAATGGCGAATAAATATTTTTTTTGAGCTACACCACATTAATGCGTTTATCTAGAATATAATATCCAAACATTATAAATCCGAGGGCTGCAGCTAGGCGGCGGTGATGGGCAACCATTAAAGATGCATAGACACCAAAGGAAAACATCAACGCTACCAGTTCATTGAAGTGTTGCAAATCCTATTTCACTTAGGTTCGTCTTTCTGGACCATTAATCCACAAGGCGGGCGGCTAAAGCTAACCACTACACTTACATGTTTGGTAGGGGCAGGGCTATTGGAGGAGTTGTTAGATTTTTGTTACAAAAATAATCTACTCTAAAATAAATAGCTCTGTTTGGATACATTAATTTCAAACAAGTTGCTATTAAATGAAAAGCTGATCCATGAATCTTTTAAAGACCTTAGAGCTGTAAAAACTTTAAAGTACTAATATACCCTCCAAACATTTGTTTACAATTATATATATATGTACTTTTATGTCATTTTATATCTTATGGTTACATTTAACACCTAACTTACCAAATACTTTTACTGAAAAAAAAATACAGCTTGTGATTCATGTTATGTTTTGCACTTTCTGACAGATAATTTCTGACTTACAATTCTGAGCTTCTGACATACAACTTACAACCATAATCAGCTCTTTTTTGTTGAAAAGTTTGACGTAGCCGCTTTTAATTTGTTTGCATCTAAACATGGTTTAAGTCAAGACGTTTTATGAAATTGTGAATTGGCTAAACTAAACGCTATACTATTTTTGTGGTAACCATAGTTTCTGATTTTTTTTGCCGATTAATCAACGGTGTTTAGCCTACTGCCATGTATATATACTTAAACTAGGTACAACCTTCCGTTTTGGGAGGCTGGCACAACACTACAAGTCTATATGCTCCAAGCATAGTTTGCACGACACTAAGATAACGAAATTGGATTGTTTTTGTCGTTTTTTAGGAAAATTAATACACACTAAATTATTTTCATTTTCACACTTATATAAACCACTTCGTCGGGAGCACTCATAAATTACCCCAAGTCTAAATGCTTGATAGACTAATGTTTTAAAGGTAACGACCAATGAATTTTTTTGGTGCAAAGGGTGAAAATTTATATTAATATCAACACAATTTACAAGCTTTGAACACAGAATTGATTCGACAGTCTCAATCAGGATACAAAGCTTAACAAGCTATACTCAAGTCTATCAGCTATCGGCTAAAATTAAATACTATCACTGATCTATATCTGATACAACTCATTCTTAGTAAAATGACCAAGCACTACATCATTATAGCACAACAACAATCCATTTGTACCATTCTATTCATCTCATAGAAGCACCCATACCATAGTCTCATAACTATATTTCCCACACCATTTCACCTATGATCATTCAAACCACATCCACAATAACCATAGGAGATAAATGGCAGGGCTTCATTATGCAGACTATAACCTCATACCTCTCTAATCAAGGGCTATACCAATCATCTACATTTCCATATAAAATGGCATCAATGACTGGGAACACACACCTTGACTGAGAACCAACCAAGCCTCCTATCTGACAGTGTATAGCATGGACCAAGTAGGTTCATCTTGCACTCCTCACTATTCCATGCTTCATACACTATCCCAAAACTCACAAAACCCTTCTCAAATGGTAACCTACTTTATGGTATACTTAGATATCATTACATGATCAACACCAATTTCAAATTTCAGCACCTAACAAAGGCTAGTTGATCAGTAAATAAGTTATAAGATCCCAAAATACAAGGCCTTCATTCGATGTGAGTTAATGTCATACTGTTCCATTAATTCAATGAAACATTAGAGAAACTCAGTATATTTGTAGACCAAGATAATCAGAGTTTCAATGGTTAAAACCATATAATTGCAGACTTATCTTGAACCTTAATGTATGTCATGCTTGTCACATTTGAAGGATACATGAACTCCTTCAATATATAAAAAGATCCAGTAAGATAGTGTAAGATAAGCTTTTTGAGAGTCATTTATCTTGCTCAATCCCTTATGCAGGAAACTACATTTTGACTACCAGTCATCTGAGTACTAGCAATACCTAACCAGAATGTCGTCCCAAACAGACCACTTGCAGTTAAGAATTTTCTAATGCTCTTAAGTAGTAATCAAGGTACTAGCCATCTGCACATTCCAACTCTTTATACCATTCCTTGATTATCCTCTCCTTTACCAGCTTTTCCTTCAACTGCACTTGCCATATTTTTGATACTATCTTAGTCTGCTTGTTTGGTATAACACGTATACTGACAAGTTTGAATCGGATATAGTTGATAATCATTTGAAGTACCTCCTTCCAATCTCTTTTTCACCAGAAATGCCCTTCTTGTCTTTTCTTGCAAAATGAAATACACCCTTGCTAATAGAACAGTCTTATCACAATACTATAAACAGACTTTCCACATGGCAGTTGTATCATGCTTTCCAAGATCCTATCCCAAGTGTCACTGAATATTTCTTGCAGCATCATTACTTTGAGTGTTTTCCATACTTTTCGAGAGTATTCACATTCAAATAACAGGTGATTATGAGAGTCAATTCCATTCTCACATAAAGGACAACCCATGTTTTTCTCATGATACCACTTGAGTAATATGTCTTGAGTAGATAGTCTCCTATGAATATGTTAATACAAATAAGCCATAAAAACGTTTATTTATATTTTACGATCTTCTAATGTTTTGTCGATAACAAACGTAAAATCATTTTAGCGAAACAAATAAAATACGCAAATAGTTTGAGTCAATAGTTTACTAACACACTTACATTTTTCATATAAAACACTAAAAAAGTAATAGTGCTTTTATGTTTTAGTAATGCATATGTACAACAACTAGTGTTTACATATTGGGTAGATGTATACATAATTAGTATTTATTGTAATGGATAATATAATGGGTAGAAGTTTAAGTATTTGACCCATTGACCAAATACATTGAATGTAGTTGGGTATAACCCAAAGTCCATGACCCATACCCATGGAGCATAACTCATAAGCTATTGCATGACATCATGCATAAGTCATGAATGGATATTATCCATGACCCATGGATTTAACCCATGACCCATGGACTAGATACATTGCACATACTAGATACATTGTATCTACTTGGATACCAATGGTCAAAAGTCTAGGACCCATGACCCATAACCCATGACCCATGACCCAAAACCCATGGGCAAAGAGGAGCGTCCCACGGTTCCCCTAGTTTACACTGGACGGATCCCTCAAGTAAGGGATCCGTGGGATCCGTGGAACAGTAGCTAATTTTCCTCTATAAATAGTGAGTCATTTCTTCATTTTGGGTTGCCACTCCCAAACATACTTTCTCCTAGTATTGTAAACCCTCTTAAATCCTTCTATACTTTGTACCACTAAGCAGTTTGGTCTTAAATCCTTCTATACTTTGTTGATAGAGAAGTCTGATTCAGCCCCCCATTATTTATCCACTTTGTAACATCTTCCTTATTGCATTCAGAAGAGGAATATGGAGAGTTTGGATGTTGGGAAATTTGTTGATCCACTATGTTGGCTAATTCTACTGCCCATTAACAATCAATTCATAGACTTTTACTTTCTTACTTTCCTCATCTTGCATATCATCATTCACCCCCACAAAGTTTTTGGTTGGCCCCTTAATGCACCTATGATCATGCTATAAATATGTTTCCCCATTGACCAGTTTTTTTTTTTTCAAATGTGAGGCCTAAGTTTTTCTCTTAAAGCTAACAGTTGTTTCAACCCACTGCTAGTATTCACATCCAACTTTACATCCCAAATATACTGCCCTTTATGCCTAATTGCAATCATCCATTTGACCCATAAAGACTCTTTTTCACAGGCTATATTCCATACATGCTTTGTCATCAAGGTTTCATTCCATAGACACAAATTTTAGACCAAGACCCCCTTGAGATTTAGGCCTGCAAACTTGTTTCCATGTAATCTTAGCTTTCCCTTTTGTTAATTCTTCATGGCACCAGAGAAAGCCTTTCAGTAACTTGTTAATATTTTTGACAATGGTTTTGGGAATCATAAACACAGAAGCCCAATAGACTTATATAGAGGATAACACAGATGCTATAAGTTGTAATCTCCTAGCATAGGACAACATCTTATTCTTCCAACAGTTTACTTTGTCCTTGACTTTATCTACAAGACTATTGCATAATACCTATATGTTTAGTGATCAGTGGAACTCCAAGGTAAGTGACTTGCAATTTTCCAACCTTAAAAGGCATAATAGATAGAATCTTTTGCTTAACACTTTCCCTGATATTGCCAAAGAAGATGACACTCTTTCCTTCATTTGGGTTGAGACCAGATACCTTATAGAACAATACCAAAGATTTCTTGACTACTCTGACTGAATTCACATCTCCATGGCAAATGATCATAAGATCATTTGCAAAACACAAATGAGAAATAAGCAACTGTTTACAACCCCAATGATATCTGAATTTTGAATCACCTCTAACCTGTTGTTGCATAAACAAACTAAACACCTCCATGACTAATGTAAAAAAGTATGGTGAGATAAGATCTCCCTTCCTTAGCCCTCTACCACTATTGAAGTAGCCATGTCTTTCCCCGTTGATGCTTATAGAGAATGCAGTTGTTTGTATACAAATCATAATCCAACTAATCATCTTTGCAAGGTAGCCAAACATAGTTAAAGTAGATTGTAAAATACTCCAATCCACTATATCATATGCTCTTTGTATATATATCTTTAAAGCCATCCTTTGTGCACCATTTTTTCAATCATATCCTCTTAATAATTCTTGTGTTAACAATAGATTATCAGTGATTGGTCTCCTTGGAATAAAAGCACTTTGATTCTGGTTAACTAACTTGTTTAATGAGCTTTTCATCCTGTTGGTTAGAATTTTGTTGATGCATTTGTACATAACATTGCAGCATGCCTGAACTCATAAACTTTTTTGGGGATTAGTTATCTTAGGGATTAATGTAATGACAGTTGAAATGATCTCTCTAAGAAGTTTACCGGTTTAAGGAACTCTCTAATAGCAGAACATACATCTCTGCCTACAACTGACCATGCCTTTTTAAAAGAACTTAGAAGTGTAACCATCTGGCCCAAGAGCCTTATTGTCATCAATGTCAAACATTGCCCATTTAATTTTGTGTCAGTAACTCTTCTAATCATGAAATTAGCTTCTTCATTGGTCACTTTCTTATCAAACTCAATACCCTCCATAGCTTGAACATTAACTGATTTCCTAAAAATTCTTAAAATGTTTCACAAACTGGTCTGGTACATCATTTCCTCATAATTATTACCCTGTTCATCACATATTTCCACTACTCTACTTTTGTGGGCTCTACTCTTAATGATTGCATGAAAGAATTTACTGTTTTTGTCTCCATCCTTCAACTAGTCTATTTTAGCTTGCTGAAATAGCAATTTTTCCTCATCAACGACTAACGAATTTGAGTTGTACACTGAGGTGTTTTCATTTTGTAAGAAAGAGGACAAATACATACACAATGATGCAGATTTCCGTAGTTATTTCAATCATCGTCAGCATAACCATTCTTTTTTTTGTTAACCATGATTTCCGACCTTTTTGGCCGACTAATCCACGGGGTTTGAACCCACCGCCACACAGACTCAAACCAGGTAAAGCCCTTCCTTTTTAGGAGGTTGGCGTGGCCACTTAAAGTTGTTTGCACCTAGCAGAAATTGAACTTGAGACCTCGCACATTTTAAAGTGATAGTTACAAGCTATTTTGCCACTAGGCCACCCTTAAGTGGTTAGCATAACCATTCTTGCAATGACCTTAAGTCATATTCGCTGCCAACAAAAGTTTATTGCAATCACTACAAAGTTTTGTTATCATAATTTTATTTGTCAGCTAGTAACCATTATTGAATTTGTATCTGACACCAAAGGAAACCTCGCATAATATTCTCCATTTCTTTTGTATGGACGGTACTGATGAAAATGGTATTCCTTGTACTACTCCTATTGTTGAGAAAATTGGAAAGCTTGAAAAGCTAATTATTGATGGGAAAGCTGCTCTTGTGGATGATGATGGCAATCCTCTACAAAAGGTTGATTATCCTAGTGATCATGTTAGTGAAGATGAGGTTGCATCTTGTGATAATGATATGGCTAATTTTTTAGCATCTGGTATACCTGTTGTGGCTAGTTCTTCTAAGGGTGGGTGTGGAAATGGAGGTGTGGGGAAAAAGAGTTTATTAGAAAGTTTGAGAGAGAGTTATGAAGATGACCCCTATGATGATGATCCTTATGATGTTGATGATGAAGTCCACGAAAAGCTTTATGCTAGTCAAATTGCCTTTTGTGATTCCTATGACATAAGGATTCCTAAGAACTCTAGACGTTAGTTTATGTTTGGTTTTGTGTCAAATGTAATTTAGTGAGTAGTGGTTTGTTTTCTTGTTTTAAAGAATAGGAAATGTCTTGTTATATATTAGTTTTACCGCCTATGTAACAGGCTGAGATATGGGACTTCACCTATATCTTTTGTACTTAAACATTTTTTGGAGTAATACATTTACCAGGGAAAAAAAAAAGAAGTCGGGAGAATGAAAATTGATGAAAAGTACACCTGCATGGAAGAGAGAACCGGGATATTGAGTAGAAGTCGGCCCATAGAAGACTCAAACTATTTTTCCAATCGTTTACCTTATTTTCACTTTCTCAACTAACCTTTTGCAATCTCTATGTAATAATCTGGTAGTAATCAACGGGACTCCCAAGTAACGGGCCGGAAGAATATGTTCCTCAAAAGGCACAATAGATAAAATATGGGATTTTATTGGGCGACATGACATTTCTAATAAGAAACACAGTGCTCTTGGTGACGTTGGGAACTAGGCCAGATATATTTTTGAACTCTTCAAACGCATCTTTTAACTACTTTAGCTGAGTTTAGCTGCCATGGCAAAATAAAATCAAGTTGTCCCCAAAACAGAGTTGCGTAATTTTTTGTTTCTCACATTTTCAATGGTATTTAAACTGATCTTCATCTTCAATGCAACGTTTAATTAATAGGTTAAAGGTTTCCATCACCATTGTGACAAGATGGGGAGATATCTCGGATACCCATGACGCTCACCATCTACATTTATAGTGAATGATGGCGAGGAGACACACACCATGGTCCACTGAACCATCCTGCTATGAAATCCAAAATTATGTTAAATATTCTATAGAAACCCAGTCGACGGTGTCTTTTTGTATGTCTACCTTGAATGCACATCGGGTGACTCCTTGATCATGATGGTACCCACTCATCAACTTTTGGCTAAGGAGTATGTTATCAGATACAAGTCGATCTACCAGATCAGGGACGAAAGCAGACTGATTGTCCCCGACAATTTCCTCTAAACATGTGCGGAGACGATCAGAGATGTTCTTGCTAATGTGCCGTCACGCTCTCAAACAATCCGCCGGGTTCAAAAGAAAACAAATGGCTCATTGTTTTGCTTATAACTCTCAAAGAGCTTAGAGTTAGCTTATGCATGCCATCAGCGGCCGTGAATGCGTAATTAAATTCCTAGAAAAATGCTACCGAAATCGCCGCCTCCACCGTCGGCTGCACCTTCAAGCTTCGACCCACATACTATCTCTATGTTTTTCTTTCTGCTTCTCCAGTTTAAGCTTGTTATATTTCGCCACTCGAACTGCAGAAGGGTATTGTTAATAGATTATATTATTATAAGGACCGATCCCGTTCTTAATTACGGAGTATATGTTTAAGAGGACACAGGTCGTGGAGATTAGTTGAACAACCATGATCAACTTACTATTAACAATAGAGATAGTTAACTAAGTGACATATAAACTGATACTCTAAACATCATTTTTGTATCAACCATAATAAATAATTTAAATTGATAACTTGATTAGAACTAGAAAATAATGAAGTTAATTGATTCAATTCAAAGAACTGTTTATTCAAACATACAACAAAATGAAATAAATTCTTTCAAGACCGAGCTCACTGCTTTATTGTGGATACATAACATGATACTCAACAATTGTGTTTATCTCTTCTGGAAATTAAAGGCTTTGATACATAAAGCAAATATAAATGCAAAAAGGATGACAAATCCCACATGAGTACCAGCTATGGCACCCAGGAAACTGTGTTTGAACCCAAAATATCGTCGCAAATAACCTTTCACCGTCTCCCCACTTGAAAGCACGTCCTCAAAGTCACCAAATTGTGAGACAATCAAACCGTACAGTGTCCACGCAATCGGATTAGCCCAGTAATACCATCTCCACCATACCGGGATTTTCTAGCACAAGATTAAACACAATAAATTATTTTTATATACCGAAAATACTTGTACATTAATTCGTCCATGTTTCAGGATTTAAGTTATGAACCCGATTCATACTTAGGCTAAAATCATGTTGTTAATAAATATTTTAAACATTACTGTACAAGAATAAGAAATAGATAATTAATTCAAGTTTTTGCATATCGAATACTTACAGGCCGTGGTATGATGAATCCTGAGAAAAGATTCCAAAGGGAGTAAAACGCAGCAGCAATGATGGCAGCAACGTCGGCATTGGGAGAAACTGCGACGGTCATCATGCCGTAGAATGTCATGTAGAGCAACGAGCAAAACATGAAATAAAAGAACCAAAAGAACTTAGCAGCCGTCCAATCGAATCCTATCATTGCATACACTATAACACCATATGCTGCAGCTTGAGTCAAAATATACGGTATTTCTACCAGCACCTGCACAAAAAATTACATAACGGCATTATGAAATATACTGTTTGTACCAAAATAAGCCCACATCTGATAAATGGGATGCGGCTTCATAAATGTGTATTTATCATTGGGTATTTAAGAGCAAAACGCCCTGCAAAAATTCATCATGTACCCACCTAACAATAGGCAAACGACAAAACGTGGAATAAACAAGAATCTAACAAGATTACAAGAACAAACTCTTTTTGTTACCATCAAGAATTATGGTGGTTCACATGGTCATGATCACCGCGATGTCCACTCCAGAACCAGAGAGAATATTACTCACACTTTTTTCGTACATATTAAAATGAGGAGAAGACCTCTATTTTTCATAGGAAAGCTAGCCTTAGGTTTCCTATATCTACAAATGTGGTTAAACCTTCAAACTTCCCTTTGCTTTCTATCACCAAGTCGCTAAGTCGTTTGATGCTCACCAAGCATCCGAGTTTGAACCGGTGCCACTAACCCAACAATTAATACACTGTGTGCTAGTATTGTTATCCAGGCAAAGCCATGATGGCAAATAAATTTTGATGGTTTTTCATTTTGTTTTTGGTAATCGGCAATGGACGGAGGTTCTCGGAGGTAGTGGTGAGCACTTCTTAAGGTACAATCAGTGTAATTTCGTGATTGAGTTTAATTAAGGGTATAATCAGAAATTTAACAAACTATTTTGAAAGCAAATATTTCAGGACGAAGGAGTAACATTTTTTTATATAAATTGACAGTTTTGTTTTGCCCGCATTTGTAACAAACACATACGAGTCAGATACCTGAGCGAAGGCATATGGCAATGCAGAATACATTCCAGCAGCTCGTTCTCTATAAAAGACGGTCCTTTCGATGTCCACAACAGGTTGCACCGCGGATGCGTTTTGGACCCCTATGAAGAGAACCGACGTGTATAGAGAACCCATTGCATTACTTAGATCCTGCACCTGTTCCCTGTAATGTATGCATAAACTTTAAGTATAAAAGTCCAAATTTCATACGGCTTAATATATTTAGTTTGTGTTTCACCTTTTACCACCAAGATCCCAGAAAATAGTTCCAAACATGATTGCGATGAAAGTGGTGAATGTGAAACGAACAGCGGTATAAGGAGGGTTTCTCCAATATGACTGTCGTTGTTTCCATAAACATACCCAACATTGGATGAAGAAGGACGTCGAGTATTGAGTTGGGAAATGAAGATCGGTTGAACCAGGACGTGGTTGGCTTAGTTCGGCAATAAGTGCTTTGTTTCTCCTATCATTTCATTCAACTTAGAAATTAGCGAAAACATAAGAACTTGAAACTAGTACCTTTAGCGATAAGGATATATGTGAGAGCACTACTCACGCATAAAGTTCTGAATTCTTGTAAATTTCAGTAAAATCGACTCCCAACGCCACTTCTTGTGATGCAGTACTTACTTCCAACATCCATGTGGCAGGGTTATATCCATTTGTAATCTTACTCACCCCTTCGATATCCTAGATTATAAAAATAGCCATGTTTTATGAAGGAAACAGACTGAGCAATTACCTTACACGTTTATGAAACAATGGATCATAGCAACACATGAAATGACCTAATTAACATCAAAATAGACATAGCGTTTGGTAGATAATTTCACTATTTCAGTTTTTATATGTCTTATTTTTTCAGTGCGTCCCATTTTATTGTGGCAGAGAATTTCACTATTTGTAAGTTTAACAGGATTGTGGAATGTTACCTCAAAGTACTTGATCAGTTCGCAAGATTCGCGTCCAACAGGTCCAACGTATATCTCTCGTCCTCCTCTTTTCATCAAGAACAACTGCCCAAGGTTATTAAATCGTAAGCCATCTTGTAAACCAATCAGGGTGAACTTAGTTTCAGTGAATACTAAGAAAGTACCTCATCAAAAGCTTCAAATATGTCAATGCTAGGTTGATGAATGGTGCACACAACTGTTCTTCCTGTGTCAACTGTGTTCCTAACAGTTCTCATCACAATTGCAGCTGCTCTAGCATCTAGTCCTGATGTTGGCTCATCCATAAATATTATAGATGGATTAGCCACAAGCTCAACAGCTATGGTTAACCTCTTTCGCTGTTCAGTTGAGAGTCCATTGACACCTGGCAAGCCTACTAGAGCATTTTTTAATGGGTTTAGTTCCACAAGGTCCATCACCTGATCAACAAACATCTGCAAGAAAAAACATTCAATTAAACGTATTGTTCTGACTTTACTATGTTGGAGCAATAATACACTTGCCTTTCTAGTGTCTTCATTAACATCTGGTGGCAACCTTAGCCACGCTGAGTATATCAAGGATTCATAAACAGTAACATGAGGAGAATGGATGTCATTTTGTTCACAATATCCAGAAATCCGAGCAAATGTTTCCTGTTTCTTTGGATACCCCGAAATCCGAACATCACCTTCTATGAGTCCACCAGTTTTTCTACCTGCAAGCACATCCATCAAAGTAGTTTTACCCGCACCACTAACCCCCATAAGCGCTGTAAGTACGCCAGGTCGGAAAGCTCCACTTAAATTCTTAAGTAACACCAATCTGTCTTCAGTAACACCTTGGTCTTTCATTTCCTACAAAATGGGTGATATAAATCTTTAGAAATCCAAGAAAATATAAATATCTCATAACTAATAAGCAACAAGTTACCTGTGGCATATCAACCGAGTACTTGATATCATCAAATGTAATGGAATGTGGTTCGAAGGGAAGTACCATTCCTCTCTTCGTGTTTTCATTTCCTTCATTTGTTGTAGACGATGATTCATCATTGTCTTCTACAGTTACTTGACCTTTCGAGAACGCTATGATAATAATTCATAACAAATGTGACACTAGGTTTACTAGAAATATTCCAATATATAAGACTTTCAATTAGAAAGGTACAAAATACTTACGGTCAAGAAACTGGAGAGACAATGCATAACAAAGATTGTAGAGTAACATGAAACCAAGCAAAGCAGCGATAGCAATCCAATACCAGTAACTTTCTGCAAACAATCCTCGGGATTCAACTATTACTCGTCCCAGTGTTGAGTCGCCGAAAGGCTGTAAAACACAAGAACTTGAAGAAATAATTCGATACTCGGAAATGAAAAAATATGATTCGTCCATCAAGCAGTTACCTTTTTAAACTTGTGACCAAGATATTCATTTACCACAATTCCGTTCATCGCATACATCATTGGCGAGATCCAGTATCCCCAAATCCACCACTTTTTTACATCCTCTGTAGACAAAAGGCATGATCATGAATTCATGGATTACTAGAAAGACTCGAAGACTCAGAACTGATTATAACGGTATGTGAAAACAACTTTAGCACCTCGTAATAAGACGAATCCACCCAATGCAAAGAGTATAAGAAGTGCAAATGAACCAAACGTGTTTGCAATAATCATGTTGCGACCTGCAGCCCCAATGAATCTGAATAATGCTGATGACATCTGGTTAACGGCCACGAGTATAAAAAAATGTTTGAGAAACCTGCAAAAAGTGAAATTCAGTACATAAGCCTAAAAATAGTTGCTAAAAACACTTGTACCAGGTCATTCAGATGTATGTTTAAAAGTGATTATGTGATATTTAAATTATCAGGATTAGAAGATCAACTGTAATCAAGATACTATTATAAATAGTGCTTGGATGTGCTTCCGCCGGATGTTTTACTGGTTAACAAGTTCTGGTTCATTATAGGATTTATTTGATAAAATGATCAAAAAGACATGTTATGAGAATGGAATCAAGAGTCCCTCATCTTGGTTAAAACTATAAGTAAAAACATAGAGTTCAGTTCATAAATAGCTAGCCATTCTTGTTGAAGCTGATATGAAAGCAGTTATCTAAAATTCAATTAATAAGGTGAGCAGAAAATAATATTTTTTTTTTTGGGTGAAATAGTGAAAAAATCAAAAAATGAATTTGCTTAGCATTCAGATAAAAGCTAATTATCAGTTCACAATAGTCAGGGAGCAAGTTTTGAAAACCACCCCCTAAGTTGTGATGGGGCCACAGAGGATCGTGCATGTGTCCCTCATCTCCGTTCCTCTTAGTTAACACAAGTGATCATTCAGTATAAAATCAGAATTAAAGAGCTTTTATCCCTGATAAGGAAAATTAAATTTGTCAATTTTGTCGCTCTTTATAAACATTCTTATGTACCTCCAAATATTGGGGTCAAATCCCATAACATGGTAAGTTAAACCTGTCCAAAGTGCAGCTTCAACAAACGAAACAGGAATCTTGACAAACCAAGATGGAAGAGCATACACCCACGTAGGAAAGAACAGAAAATCCCGTTGCTTATAGAAAACAGGAAGCTTTGCGATTGTCATTGATATCTCAGCCATCCCATTAAACATGATCATGGTGACACCAAAGAACAAAGCACCAACATATAGTCCTCCTTCTTCAATCCCACGTCTATGCATCTTAGTTCGGAAAAATACAGTCATAGCAACTATCCCCATGACAGTTAACTGAAAGCAAGTGAAACCAAAACATTTTGACAGGTTAAAACAATAAGTCATTAAATTACAAAGGATATAGAATTTTAGTGGTAACGTTACTTGGAATAATTTGAAGAAGTAAACGAATGAATTTCTCTTCATGAGCAGTATTTCTCTATCCATGCAAGCTTTCAAGAGTTCCCTCTTGCCTAAACCGTAGTTGTTGTTTGTAAGTGCAGCTGGGTGGCTTTTGCTTTTGTCATATGGTGTTGCAACTTCGCTTGCGATTTTCCTTCCAACATGAAATGATTCGTACGCCTTGGCAAATTCCTTGGAGGTCACAAATCTGTATGGTTCATCTGTTCTCATCCAATATTGTTTTTGATCTTTCTTTGATGTCACCTATATAGCACAAATCCAACATTAAATATAAGGCAAACTTGTATAACATTAGTCAATTAGTCCTTGATACTGACAATGACAAGTACAGAAAAAAAGGAAGCAAGCAATACTTACTTCTTGCAAGAAGTCTGCAACTCCTTTCCTCTCTGGGCATTTAAATACCATAGATTCAAAAAACTCGAGCACATTTTCGCGTGGACCCTCATAGACAATCTTGCCATCACTCAGGAGTAAAATTTCATCAAATAAATTATATGTTTCTGGTGCAGGCTGGAGAAGAGATATGATTACTGTCCCTTCAAGAATATGAACATATTGCTTAAGTGAATTCACAATTTGGAATGTGGTAGAACTATCTAAACCCGTAGATATCTCGTCCATGAGAAGAACCTTTGATGGTCCAACTATCATTTCCCCTGTATAGTCTCATAATATTAGTCAAAACTAACCAAAAAGTTACCTTTACGCTTATTCCCCATAAGTAAATTTACCTGTTGTAACACGTTTTCTTTGTCCGCCAGATATACCTCTTATCATGCGATCCCCTACCAAGGTGTCTGCGCACACGTCTAACCCCAATATCTGCACAAAGAACACACTTTTTTAAAATTCGACCTGGTCTTTTCCTTTGCTGTTACTAACTTTTTTTTTTTTTCGGTGTATATTACAGTGTCAGCCAGAGTACATGCATAACATACCTTTAGTGTATAATCTGTGACAACACTAGCTTCTTGACCTTCTGAAGCAGCAGCCTAGTCAAATAACCAATAATAAGTCTTTTATCAGCTTGAGATTATTTAAGAAACTAATCAAGATTGTTTCTTTCAATGTTTCTTTCTAGCCCTGCAACAAACTAATTGACCAAAAGAACGTCCATGTCGTTTTGATTTGTTTCTACACTTTAACATTGTCAAACTTTACACACTTATATTAAGAATACTTACCTTCATGTAGACATCAATATCAGGATCAGGCTTAATGTTTGCGTTTTTCTCTCTTCTTGACAACTCAGCCAGCATCTCTGCGATTAATTGGACAACCGAATTTTTCATGTTGTGTTATAAAATTTTAAAAACATAATCTAGATCTTAAAAATACCGTATTTTACGTTATAAATGTGAGGGTTAAACTAACCATAACGTGATCCAACCCCTTGGCATCGGGCAGAGAAAGCCAAAGTTTCCCGAACGGTCATTTCCCCAATATGAACATCGTTTTGACTGATATAAGCAGAAGTTCTCTTTGGTACAAACTCATGTAACTCATGCCCATTGTACGTCACCTTTCCAGATTTCTACATTCATGAACTAACTTTAACTTTTGCTCAAAAAAAAAAAAAAAAAAACGACTAACTTATTAAGTTGGGATTGAATTACAGTCCAAAAACAGAGTATTTGTGTAAACAAGTGAATTACCTGAAGCTCCTTAGCAAGACCATCTGCCAATGCCAATAACAGCGTTGTTTTCCCCGAACTTGGAGGACCCAAAAGCAATGTCATTCTGAATAATATTTGGCCGAAAATTGAGCACAAGAGATGGATATATATAGATCAGTTTTAGATATTTAATTGACATACGGGCTTATTGTATAAAAACTTCACCAAGTTTTGGTCAATTTCTATTTTGAATAACACACTTTTTACACTGACAAAGCCTCAAACTTTCAAAGAGTAATCAGACCGGGTCAAAAGATGATATATGTTGCAGCTAACATGTTTGTAACTTTGACCATGTTTATATTTCTGTTTCTTTGTTTTCGAATATGCACCTATACCAAAATTAACTTTTAGGTATAGGTATGTTTAGAAACTAGAGCTAGTAGTGTTACAAAGAGATGAATGGAATGGAAGACGTTTTAGAGAGCCAATCAAACCACTCAATATTTACATTTTTTTCATCTACTATTAAGCCATAGTTGAAGATTGGTTCAAAACAAAAGTTTCAAAGTGGATATTTTTTTTTTAAAGTTTGAGCCTTTTGGTAGATGCAAACAAAGTGTAATACGCAAACTAGAAATAAACACGAGTTTAAATTCCTTTTATGCCATATGCTCTTTATATAAAAGCTATCAGAAATTAAAAACCAACAGTTGTTACGTGTTATCCTTACTTGCCCGGTTTGATTATGCCGCTAACATCATCAAGGATGGTTATATGCTTCTTCTTATTCGGAAGCAAATGGAAAATGTTCAAGATACCCTGTTAGCAGTAAACAATACTCAAATTTTATGAGCAGATCCTTAAAACACTTGTGTAGGTACATAAACATTCCCCACGTATGATCAAAAATATGTATGAAAATTTTGGTTTAAAATCATCTATGTGCAAATTCTTACCCCAAAACCATGAACATTACTGTGTTTGTTTAAGCTTATATGTGACCTTATGAGCTTATTTGATTTCGGCTTATATTTCATAAGCCCCATATTCCTGCTTATTTTGAGACTTTTGGGCTTATATGAGTTTATCATATCATAATAAAATTATATAAGCCCACAATTCTCAAAATAAGCCGGAAAATTTGGGCTTATGAAATATAAGCCAAAAACCAAATAAGCTCATAAGCCACATATAAGCTCAAACAAACACCCCTAGGGGTTTCTGAGATTGATCATTACAATAAGCAGTTTTGAGAGCATTTGGGATTGCATATCTAAACTCATTTACTAACTATAAGTTAGAAGTGAAATTGTTTTGAATAAACAGTTTGAATTAATAATTTCAAAATGAAATAAGCGGATTAGTAGTTTAATATCGCAACAGGTAAAAATGTTACACCAAAATATAAATTACCTCCCAAAAATCCAGGTAGAAATTGAGAAAGCTGGGCAAAGCTCTGCTTCCTGTATTAACATCTGCCTCCACAGTCAAATGCTCAAATTTGACTTCAATTGTTGGCAAATCAATCCCAACCCTGTAAAATTTTCAATTGATCCATTAAGCATAAACCAGTAATCATCTAAATAATAATAAGTATTACACCAAACAATAACTTGTTTTCAGCTTTTTGTCAATCAATATAGGCAGGTAACTTTTTTTCAAGTGCATGTAACATTCTTTTGATAGTTTTCTGTGTATAGCATACTTCTAAAAAAGCTCATTATATGTAAATGTAAATGATGATGCCACCAGATTTTTGTATGCAGTGACGCCACCAGTTACATAAAGCATCTTACTTATAATGAAAGAAAGCATTTTTGCATTTCTTCCTTACAAACAACAACTAAAAGATGAAAGTAATTTTCATTTTGGTATAATATACCTTAGATATAATCATCAAAAAGATTAATAAAGAAAATACTCTGGTACCTATCAATTCTATTTCTTAGCCTTAACAAGAACTTCTCATTATCTTCATCCGCAGCATTCACAAGCCTATCAACCAATCGTTTGCGGTCTTGGTCTCCAAGACTATCAATATCAACTTCATTAGAAGGTCCGGTTGATCCAAACAAAAGTCCCTTTTTCAAACGATCAAACGTTGGCAGCTTCTCAAGAGCAGCCCATTTAAGAGCTTCTTCGTCATTTTCTTCACGGGATGACTTTGAAAACACATCCATACCTGAATTTCTCCATAGCGAAGTACTTGCAGCTCGAATACTTCTTGCCGGTCCACTGCTTGCTCTTAAACTCCCTAACCTAATACTACTAGTACTTGCTTTGGGTATATCACCTCCTTCCATGTTAACTCACAATCAAGATGAAACCACCATAACAGTTTATACTAAACCTTCATGCTAAGAAAAAAAAAATACAAGATTGCAATGCTAAGAAAAAAATATGAACCATTGCAGGGGGTTTAATAGAAAGATGAAGGGCAACATTTTATACAAAAAAAAATAAAAAAAAAAATAAAAAATCGCGGGATAATATCTTAAACAGAAAAATAAATTAAAAGAATAATACTAGTAATAAATACTAGTAACTAAAATGGAAATAGGATACCCGTGTGGACCCAACAACACAAGTGAGGAGTTACGAAAGTGAAATAATCGCGTGAATCTTGACCGTTGGCTAATGAAATACTGTATTTATGGCAATTAATAACATTGATTATGCAATGTTTTTGTTAGTTAGGAATAATTTAGCAAGTTTTCATGATCTATTTAACTTTACGATTGCATAATCTTAACTTTGTTAAACAATCACGTATATATAGACACACAATGTTGTAACTTCCGTTCCAAAGTGTAACCTATCATATCATACTTCATATCATACTATATTATAATGGAGAATACGTTGAACCTAACTTCAAATCTTAATTCCAAAGTTCAAAATTTAACACACACCGAAACCCAAGTATATAAAACCGAAAATTGATATTAAGAACACATTAAAACCTGTGAGAATTGATTTTCGATTAACTTTAAAATTATATTAACTTTCAATTGATGACGTTTGTTTGACTTTCTTTTTTCGCTTTTATAAAAAGAATTTCCGTTCCAAAGTGTAACCTATATTTGTCTAAAGAGTCCTTATCTAAAACTTATAACATCATATTTAGAGTTCTGGTTTATCTATAATATTTATTGCTTTGCTCTTATTAGAAGCTTTTTTAGATACGGCAAATTAAATAAAATAATATATATCAAAGTTAGGTTCAATGTAAAATATTTAAGTGTGCCGGATCAAAAATAGTCTTAACACACAAAAAAGAAAATAAATAAATAAATAAATACAATATTTCAAAAAATACTTCAAAAGATAATCAAAAAAATGATCCTTGAAATTTATGAAAAATTATCTCAAGTTACATGAACTACAATTAAACCTTTTTAACAATTCAAACACTACATTTTCTAACAAAAGGTTTATACATTTGCTTAGTAAAAACATATAACGGTTCAACTAAACTTGACAAAAAAATGAATTACACAAACATAATACACACATCCATCTTCACTTGTACTATTACGACTCAACTGTCAATTAACTATTGACAAACCAAATCAAAACAACCATAATCTGCTTGACCGTCGTCATAATAGTTTGAGTAAACTGCAAATATTCATCCCTGTGGTTTGCAATTTTCACACAAAAATCTCTATCGGAAATTTTGTCAATCACTATTCATCCGTTAGTAAAAGTTACACACAGTACATCCTTAGGGACTAACGATATAATTTTTATTTGTTATATCCGTTATCCACTAAAAGTCAAACACCCTCTTGATAAAATCACTCCCAAATACCCCCAATCTAGCCACCAAAGATCCAAACATGTTAGTTGGCGGAGGTGGAGGTGGCGAATGGCGGAAGTGGTGAAGAAGATGATGATGGATTAGGAATTCATGGTGGTTGTAAGTGATTTTATTGATTGGTTTAGGTATTTGTTTTATGGGCTTTTGTATTTTGTGATGTTGGAAGTGATTTTGTGGTGAGTGGTTCATGTATTTTGTGCTGGTAGAGGTAGTGAGAAGAAGATAATTTTGATATGAATAACAGAGGTGTTTGGAAGTATTTTATCAGGAGTGTTTGACTTTTAGTAGATTACGAAAATAACGAAAAAACTTACATCATTAGTCATGTATTTTCTGTGTTTTTATTGTCCTAAATGATATTATGATTTATCTATTGTAGCAAACAGGTAATCACAGTCTGCTTCAAACATATATTAAGTTAGGAGTAAACCGCAAAAATGTCTATGTAGTTTGATCAAATTGCAGATGCTGTCACAACTGTAAAAGTAAAGGCGCAACATTTGTGCGGGTTACAAAGCACGTATTATTTTTGCTCAAACTCACAGTGATTCATTTACTTGGTAAATGTCAAAAAGGGTCGGGATGGTAAAATAACATGCCAAACTGCTCAATTTCTTAGTACATGTAAAAACAAATCTTTCTAGAACTCATGGAATTGAACTAAAACCATGTTTCAAATTGATTTCTCTCAAATGATCGAGACAAATGGGAAAGTGCATGTATAGGATCCTTCAAGACGATTCAAGGTTAACGGTATGTGTAAACACATAATCAACTCCTCTTTCCATCCGCCCTAGATGCCCATGAGGTGGAATAAGGTTGTGCCTATGAATGTAAATATTGCCTTTTAGAGAATTCCAACCCGCAAAGTCTACTTCAAGGTTAACGGTATGTGTAAACACATAATCAACTCCTCTTTCCATCCGCCCTAGATGCCCATGAGGTGGAATAAGGTTGTGCCTATGAATGTAAATATTGCCTTTTAGAGAATTCCAACCCGCAAAGTCTACTTGGGTTGAGGTCCTTAAATTTTGGAACATCCACGACCTCCAAATTGAAAGCCTCAATGATATATCTGACCTTGCAAACCGAACAAACTTATCTATATCATGTTCCATGCTCCTTGATGCCAATGCGCATTCCACTCTTTGGATACTTTGGCGTTTTAATAATGAGACCACGTTTAATTCTATACGCCCAAAGAAAAATCTCATCCTAATGAAATTACTCAATTCACTTTCACGTGGATTTCAAAAATATATGTTAAAAAGCCTCTAGTAAGTGGATCGAATGGTTTTCTAGTTCTTCTTCTTAATAAAATGCCGTTAAGAACAACATGTAATAACAAGTCAGATCACGTCGATCTGTAAGCATTTTATCTTTTTCATGAATAAGATGTTGAATACACTGACAAAAACGATGCTGCTGCAACTGTAATCTTGTTTAAAATTACTTTTACTGGAGGTTTTATATTTCATCACATTTGACTCAATTCCATTTTAGCAATATATTTTAATTGTTTTTCTCACTTTAATGGACATTAGATGAAATAAAAAATAAACAAAGCAATTTGCCTTTAGATTGATCGATTGTCGGCTTTACTAATGGGTTGAGATTGTCACCTAGAATGAAGTTTATGTTAACAATCATCTGTCACAAAAATGCAAATATATTGGTATTTCACGCTGTATAGGTGATTATTATGTTTCTTGTTAGAACAGACTTATGGTAGTGAATAAACAAAATAAAATCACAAAGGACCACTTGCACATGGATCTAGAATTTTTAACACTAGCCATGGGCTGGTTTTGAACATTAGGGTGGTTGTAGGCGAAGGAGAAGGCATCATATAGAGCTGTGGTGGTCACAGGAAGATCTAGAACATCTTAATGTGATTGTAGGACGAGGTGGGTAGGGGCCAAATTATGCGCCAAACATGTAGATCACTTAATTGTGGGATAATTCGAGACGTCATACTTGACTTTAAATAAATTAAATCGTATGTACTTTCAACAAAGATCACAATAAATTGGATTTTTTGGTACAAATACGATGTTATCCTAGTATCACGATGCACAGATACTTCCTTCATAGCATTAAATACATGACTTATAGTTAAAGCATCCATACTGCAACTTTGCATAGTTTAATACCCTAAGGTATTGTTGCATCCTCATCAAATTTAATTTTACGCCTAACTTTATCGACTAATCCTTGCAATTCATTAATCCAACAAAGTTAATAGAATTTTCATCCCAAAGAGTTAATCGAGTTCTCATATGGCCATATGGGCATTGGACCATTATTTAATAAGCTTTTATATTGTCAAATTTGCAATGCTCACCGTACCACATCAAAAGTTCTTTCAATGAGTTTGTATTATGTCCACATTATATGTAGATGTTCTTGGACAAGTTTATATGCTAAACATAACATGTTCTTGGGTACAATTTTGGCCAAATTGATTTTGATTTTTGTATGCATTTATCTTGTCGTCTGAATACTAATGTTTGTATGTTTGAATATCCATAACACTCCTCACGGGTGGTACATCTTCATGTGAACATAAGACTTATAAGTTATAAAGACACTTTTTTTGTTATGAGGATAAGTAAGAAAACTTGTTATGAGGATACATAACACTTTTTTTATTCTGAAGAAAAATTTTACCCATATTTGATGAATCTAGCAACTGCCAACTTAACAGAACTTTACATGGAAGACAGTCAAGGTTTTATGTGGCCATCATTCCATAACACAATTATATATAATCCTTGAAAAGAAAGGTTATTAACATATTTGATAAGCTACGAATATTAACCTACCCAGTCTTGAAAAGAGAACAATATTGATGGGTAGTGGAGGTAATGAGAAGAAGATGAAATGAATAAAGGTTTTTGAAAGTGATTTTATTAAGATGTGTGTTTGATTTTTAAAAAATAACAAAAATAACGGAGAAAAAATTACATCATTAGTCTCTAGGGATGTATTGTGTTTAACTTTTACTAACTGAGAGATGATTAATGCCAAAAGTTTCTGACAAAGTGACACGTATGTTTATTCTGAAAACTGATAAACCACATGTATGTATTTTGCATGTTATGATAGTAAATCTAAATATTTTCTAGAAAATGTATTAGTCATTGAGGGAGGCCATGGATGCTTGTAATGAAGACGACATTTTGTATTCTATCTGATTTTGCTTGATTGTCAGCTTTCCTAGTTTCTATTCTCATCTTGCAATTAAAGTTTTATACCCATGATAGGTGTCAATTTTCCTAGTTATCTGAAAAATTCATTACATCTTGCAAAATGAGAATAAAGTTGATATATATTTCCCATGACTATGACTTTGGTGTCAATTTATATGTCAAATAAATGCAAGATCACGTGTTACAACGTTTTTTGATCGGCAATTATATTAAAGAAAAACCTAACAAGGAGCTAGGAAAAGATACAATTAACGTTACGAGGGTTGCTAAACCACTCTATCCAACAAAATGAAGCACATTTTTTTTTTGAACGACAAAAGAAATATATATATAAAAAAAGAAGCAACTAGCAAGGCGCTAGAAGCCAAAGAGTACACGACATATCTAGAAATAAAACAAACAACACAAACTAGATACTACACGAGGCTGTAACTGCGAGGGCTAACAAAAGAGATAAAAAAAAACTCTTGCCAATTATGGAGAACCACGACAAGAGAAAAATCCCCACCCACGGAGGCCGAGCCACCGGTTTTCACTCCGGGGTGTTTTTGATGTAGCCCCAAACAAGCCCCGAGGAAAAGAAACCAAAAGAAAAAAGCAAAACCCGAAACGCTCCGCAACATTAACGACAACCAACACTCGAAAACAGCAGAGGGACTTAAGCCAGTCTAACCAATTATAAGCCATACGACCCCTGTGAACTAACCATGAGAAAGAAGATGCACGAACGTTGTCGAAAATGTCACTTTTCCTCATCGGATGTGAAGAAAAAGTAACACTATTACGAAATCTCCATAACCACCAAAGAGACGAAGCAAAAATAACAGAGAACCGATGTTTCTTCTCCTTAGAAGCTTTCCAAGAGCCAGACCAAAATTTCCAATTATCAAAAGAGGTGAAGTGAGGAAAAGGGATATCACACCAATTACGAACAAGTCTCCAAACCTCCATAGCGATATCGCATCCAAAGAAAACATGATTAGAAGATTCCATGTTGCCATTACACGAAGGACAAGAAATCGTCGGAATGTCCATACCACGAGAAGAAAGGTTCAACCTATGAGGAAGCCGGTCCAAGGTCATTCTCCATAAAAAAAATATTAACTTTTCTAGGAAGAGTTTTGTCCCATGCAGTTGAAGGAGCCAACGAGGCAAGGATCTTGGAATCAATAACACGTCGTAAGTCACCCACTGTAAACTTATCATCCGAAACTAACGTCCACACACAAGAATCTTCAAGCACATTTACATCTATTTGAAATCCATGTGTAGGTGTAGATCGAGCTTGATGTCGTTGAAAATGAGCTCTTATTTTGGTTGTTTATAGAGCTAAACACTAAACCGTTACGGTCTTACGGAAATGCCAAAGAATCCATAGAGTTGATGAAACGTAGGCATCAAGGGTGCCATGTGTACTGTGGAAGAAAGATTTGATTGCACCGCTACATTTTCCACTTTTGGCGACTAAGGACGCAGTAGCAAAAAGTCAAATATTTGGTCGCTAAAGTTTAAGCGACCACATGTGGTCTCTATAAATGACGTCGCATGAAACTCGTCGCCAAAAGTTCTAGCGACCACATTGATTACTTTTAGCGAATTGACTTGACTTTTTTTGACTTTTGACTTTCGAGAAATTTTGTGACAAAATCTTTAGCGACTACATGTAGTCGATAAAGGTTACCCGAGAAGTGGAAATTGGCGTAGTGTTGCGTTACAAGGTTGTATGGATGTTCCACCATTTAAGGACCTCCAACCACGTATTTGCTATGACACATTTAACTAGCAAGTGTTTTACCATCTCTAAATCATCATCACAAATTGGGCCCCGGATTGAATGTAAAGCGACACCGCTAGGATTTAAGTTGACTCGAGTTGCGATTCTCAAGTTCTCAATTCTCCAAGAGGAAATGAATACCTTACTAGGCACTAGCCTCTTATTCCATCTAGTGGGACTGGGAGTCGAGGACGCGGTTGGGGGGAGTTGGTGATGACATTCCTTATGCCTTTAAAGGTTAAGTTTCTAGAGGTATTATTAGTTACACAGTTCCAAATGTCAATTGAGTTTGTAACAGTCATATTTGAAACAAGGGCTTGAAGTTCCAGTTTGGGGACCTGTAGGCCTAGACCATCTGTAGTTAAATGTAAGCCCAGAAGGTGACATTGGCCTATTAGTAAAATTCAGCAAAGACAGGTTGTGGCCTGATTCGGTTTGGTGAGGAAGCCCATAAGAAGAATCAGAAGCTTGGAGAACAGACGAGAGCAGAATCAGAACCTGTTCTACTAGTGGGAGATCTTTCACACACTCGATAGTCAGTAAATGCTTCTAAGACGGAAAAGACACAGAAATGATTCATAAGAGGAGTGTTGACCATCCAAACATCCAACCAAAAGCGAGTGTTTTCCCCGCAGGTGTTATATCCGGCAGCTAGTTTCATCATATCATATCATATAAAAAGATAAACGGGCTAATGGCCTCTAAATGTATCATAGTTGTCATAATTTCCTTCAATATGTATCGAACAATTTTTTTTTTGCTATTATATGTATTAAACTTTCATTTTTCGTATTTTTGTGTATTTAATGACTATTTTGCCCCTCCCCGTTAATAAAATGAATGGCAAAATGGTCATAAATACACAAAAAATACCAAAAATGCAAGTTTAGTACATAGAATAGCAAAAAAAATTTGTTCGATACATATAGAATGGAATCATGACAACTATGATACGTTATCAAGCCATTAGCCCAAGATAAAAACTAATCTGAATTACAATGAATCTACAAAAATAAATATTGAAGTTCATATGAAGTTTTTACAAAGCCATACAAAGAAGCTACAATAGAACTCAGATACAAAAAATTGGATTTGTTTTACAAACTACTGTAATATTTAAAGCACTTTAATTTGATCTATCTCTTTTGGAAATTAAACGCTCTAATGCAAAAAGCAAATATACACCCGAAAGCAAGTACTAATCCCACATGCACTCCCGCGATAATACCAAGAAAATCATGTTTGTAGCCAAAATATCGATCTAGGAACTCCTTCACGGTCTCACCATTTACAAGCACATCCTTATAGTCCCCAAACTGTGACACCACCATGCCGTAGATGGTCCAAGCTAGCGGGTTACACCAATAGTACCATCGCCACCAAACTGGAATTTTCTGTTGTTTATTAAATAAACATCGAGGATTAATTTTCTGCTGTTTATGTAATGTATGGGTCAATTAGCTCTTGAGAATGAGGATTAGCTAAAGGATTAAGAAACTTACCGTTCGTGGGATGATGAAACCAGAGAATAGATTAAAGAAACCGTAAAATAGAGCTGCAACGATTGCGGCAATGTTGGCATTTGGGGTGATGGCGACAGTCATCATGCCATAGTATGTCATGTAGAGTAAAGAGCAGAACTGGAAGAAGACATACCAAAAGAATTTGGAAGCTGTCCATTCGAATCCAATCATGGCGTAAACTATTAGACAATAAACTATTGTTTGTGAGAAGATGTAAGGTATCTCCACCAGAATCTGCGTTAAAAAAAAGAACGTTATACAATCTTGATCAGGTAAAATGAACTTGATAATCAATGTTTAAGTATCTATTATGCAACTTTTTAATAAAATAACGGACTCAATAACCATGTAAATAATGACCGGGAAGGGAATTGAGATGCTCTCCTATTGTAACAAACAAAAACAAAAAAAAATGGTACTCTTGTAAGATTTCGCTAGGGGTATAGAAGCGGGCTCTATTTTTTCACTAAAATTTTAGGGACACCTATAATTCACTTTTTTTGTGATTGGCCTACATGATCTGTCGCATTGATTTCACTGTGAGAGTACCTCAATTGTTGCGCAGGAGCTTTTAGGACCAAATACATGAAACACGTGTGGGGTAGGCTTCAGGTTAACGGTTGTACGAGTAATTAACTTGGTATTATACTCGGTTTCAAATTTACTGACATATATATATACCTAAAGACTAAAGTGTTGATTTTGAAAGGGAAAATGGTCTAAAAAGGCATCCAACTTGCCACTTTTTCCTTTTGTAGGCATCAAACTTTTAATTTTTCTATTGTAGCATCCAACTTTCTTAATTTTCCTATTTGTAGCATCCAACTTTCTTAATCATCCTATTGTATGCATCCAACTTCCTTAATCTTTATATTCGTAGGCATCCAACATCCTTAATTTTCCTATCGTCACCTCACTTTTTTGCGCTACATGACTACAATAGGAGAATTAAGAAAGTTGGATGCTACAATAGGAAAATTAAAAGTTTGATGCCTACAAAAGGAAAAAGTGGCAAGTTGGATGCCTTTTTAGACCATTTTCCCATTTTGAAATCACATTTTATGACATATCATCTATAGCTTAAGGTACGTTCTCTAATCTGTATAGCCAAAAATGTGATTTCAAAAATCAACACTTTAGTCTTTAGGTATATATATATATATATGTCAGTAAATTTGAAGACTAAAGCTTAAGGTACGTTCTCTAATCATGTATAGCCAAAAACATGTTATGTAGTCACCTGAGCACAGGCGTATGGTAAAGCGGAATACATTCCTGCAGCTCGTTCTCTGTAAAATACAGTGCGTTCGATGTCTACAACAGGCTGCACTGCTGATGCGTTTTGAACTCCTAGGAAGAGACTAGCTGTATACATGGAACCCATTGCATTAAACAGTTCTTGTTGGGTTTTCCTGAAATTAGTAGCACTCAAAGAGGGTCATTGAAACAAATTAAAAAGTATTGACGTAATAAAAAGAACAATTAATTTGTGTACCAAGTTCAGGTTTTTTACCGTTTACGGCCAATATCCCAGAACATTGTACCGAACATGATGCCAATAAAGGTGGTGAATGCAAAACGGACAGCAGTGTAAGGAGGGTTTCTCCAGTAAGACAATCGTTGTTTCCAAAGGCAAGCAATACACTGGACAGAAAAAGACTGCGAGTATCGGGTAGGAAAATAGAGGTCTTGTTTACCAGGACGTGGTACACTTAATTCTGCAATAAGGGCCTTGTTTCTCCTGCCAGAATATGCTGTTTTTATTAAAAACAAGACCAATACTGTAAAATATCAGCCAATAAGAGTGCAGTACTTACTTAAATAGTTCTGAATTCCGGTAGATGTCTGCAAAATCAATGCCTAGCATTAGTTCTTGCACCGAAGTACTAACTTCCAGCATCCAAGTTGCAGGGTTATATCCATCTTGAATCTTACTTACCCCGTTGATATCCTGATCGACGTACTCTGGGCCTTAGTTTATAGTTGGATACAGCTTATCATGAGCGTACAATAGTTAAAGAACTTACCTCGAAGTACTTTATCAACTCACAAGAATGGCGACCTACAGGTCCTACATATATCTCTTCTCCCCCTCTTTTCAGCAAGAATAGCTCATCAAAAGCTTCAAATATATCGATGCTAGGTTGATGAATGGTGCACACAACCGTTCTTCCTGTGTCAACTGTGTTCCTAACGGTTCTCATCACAATAGCAGCTGCTCTAGCATCAAGCCCGGATGTTGGCTCGTCCATAAATATTATAGACGGATTAGCAACGAGCTCAACTGCTATGGTTAACCTTTTTCGCTGTTCTGTTGAGAGTCCGTTGACACCAGGCAACCCAACTAGCGCATCCCTCAATGGGTTCAGTTCCACAAGTTCCATCACTTCATCGACAAACATCTGCAAACAATACTTAGATCGTGTTATGTTTCATTTCAATTTTAGAGAAGAGAAACATTTTCTTGACATATGGTTAACAAAGTAACCTTGCGGGTTCCTTCATCATCGGTAGACAACCTTAGCCAAGCTGAGTAGAGCAAAGACTCGTAAACCGTCACATGAGGTGAGTGAATATCATTTTGCTCGCAATATCCAGAAATTCGAGCGAATGTTTCTTGTTTCTTAGGATAACCGGAAATTCGGATGTCTCCCTCTATATATCCACCAGTTTTTCTACCCGCTAGCACATCCATCAAAGTAGTTTTACCCGCGCCACTCACCCCCATTAGCGCAGTTAGAACACCGGGTCGAAAAGCTCCACTCACACCCTTAAGTAGCATCAATCTAGATTCGTTCGTTCCTTGCTCTCTCATTTCCTATAACAAACATGGCGACACTCAATGGATCTAGATTCTTTGCTACAACATGAGCTTATAATCAACAGTATAACTATGCTATCTCTTACCTTTTTTCACACATAGCTTACAAAAATGCCTAAACATTTGTTAAGTTGTTCATATTGTATATGTGTAAAAACAAGTGTGCATTCTAATATATAGGCATAAGATAGGTTATGCTTATAACAGGAACTAAAGGGTGATCAATAATTAAATATAGATCAAGCCCAGTGTCCTCCCTGGCGAAGTTGAGTAAGGAGATATATTGACGGTAGAAAATTGGGTAGAGATACTTTATGTTCCCTAACCTTCATAGGTATAAACATCTTTACATGTTTATAAGCATAACTAACTTGACATAATTCTTGATTTTTCCTAAATTTTGTAATCATTTTTATAGTGCAAGAAATCTCTAGCAAGTTACCTGTGGCATATCGACTGAGTATTTGACATCGTTGAAGGTAATTGAATGTGGCTCAAAAGGAAGAACCATTCCTTTCTTCTTGTTTTGATTTCTCTCGTCACTAGATGATAACTCAACTGAAGTTTTGTCACTATCATTCTGTGATACAGTAGATCGGGACTTCCCAAATGCTGTATAGTTTGTTTAAAAATATATGTTACCAAATGGTCACAATCTATGTTTATAACTACACCATAGTACAATATATGTAGAAATTTACTCACGGTTGAGAAACTCAAGAGACAAACCGAAACACAAGTTGAAGAGAAAAATAAATCCAACTGAGGCCACAACGCCAAGCCAATACCAGTAAGCGTCCGTGAAGAAGCCTCGAGAGGTGATGATACTTTTCCCTATTGTAGTATCATTTATAGGCTATAACATGGAAAAAAAAGCTTAATTTACTTCATCAATACATCCAGGATAGTGAAAACACTAGAAAACGTGACTTGCCTTATTCCAGCTGTCTGAGAGAAATTCATTAACTACAATCCCATTCATCGCATACATCATTGGAGACGTCCAGTAACCCCATAACCACCACTTTTTTACATCATCTGTAATAGAAAGAAAAATTGTTAACCAGTTAAAGAGGACAAGAATAATTTATTATTTTGTATCTATTTCTTGGTCTAGTTAGTTATAACTTATAAGTACCTCGTGATAGGACAAAGCCACCCAATGCAAACATAATGAGAAGGGCAAATGAACCGAACGTGTTTGCAACAATCATGTTCCGTCCCATTGCCCCAATGAATCTAAACAATGCAGCAGACATCTGGTTTACAATTAAGAGTAAAAGGTACTGCCGGAAGAATCTGCGAAACAATAAGATTTGGTAAGAATATAGAACAAGATAAAAGAGCATCAAAGTTTTTTTTACTATTGAAAACTCATTAACCTTGTGATATTGGGATCAAATCCAATCACATAGTAAGTGAGAATCGTCCACAGGGCAACTTCAATAAATGAAACGGGGATCTTGACTATCCATGATGGAAGAGCGTATGCCCAAGAGGGGTAAAACAGGAAGTCTCGTTGTTTGTAGAACACAGGAAGCTTGGCAATTGTCATTGAAATCTCAGACATCCCATTAAACATGATCATAATCACACCAAAGAATAGAGCACCCATATATATCCCCCCATCTTCCACATTATCTTTGTTCATCTCGGTTCGTAAAAATACAGTCATAGCAACTAGTGACATCAAAAGTAGCTAAAAACCGAGATAGATAATCTTGATTAGAGCTAATTATAAAAAGTTAAACAATTGTAGCAGACATGCATGAAACTTACTTGGGACAATTTGAAGTAGTAAACAAATGAGTTTCTCTTCATAAGCAAGATCTCTCTCTTGATGCAAGCTTTCAAGAGCTCTTTCTTATTTAAACCGTACTTCTCTGTAGTAAGAGCAGCCGGGTGGCTTCTGGATTTGTCATACGGGGTGGCGAGATCCTCCCTCAGTCTCTTTCCAATGTGGAATGACTGGAAAGAATCAGCAAATTCCTTGGCTGACACGAATCTGTAATGCTCGTTTCTTCTCATCCAGTATTGCTCTTGATCTTTTCTCGAAGTCACCTGTCACACGATTACACCACAATTGATCAGAAATTATACATTGGAACTTAACCACTTGCATCACATGAAAGTTAATGACAGCTTATCGGGGTATTATAAACGGTAATTAACTAACCAACTCTGGTTTCATTGCACTTCCGCTAACCAACTTATATACACCCAAGATAACCATAAAGTCTTTTAAAAAAATAGATCCGACATGATTACCTATGATAACTAACATCCGAAGCCACGTAAAAAAAAACTCAACATGCTCTGAAGTTAGTAGAGTCATGCTGATCAATTTTGAATTGAAAATTCTGAAATTCAGTTACGTGCGTCAGGTCAAAAAGATTTGAAACTTTAATGTTAATTAGTTAGCTTTTATGCAATTAGCTCTAATTAATTTAGCTCGATCAAATGAATAAAGAAAGGAAACTTTAGCACTTTATAAGCCTAAAGCTGTGTTAAATTAATCGAAGAGTTACTGGGCTAGCATTTAATTTTAGGCTTGAGGTGTTACAATTAGTAATTTCAAGCCAGTCACGGGGTAAAGATTGTACATACTTCTTGCAAAAAATCAGCAACGCCTTTCCTCTCGGGGCATTTGAAACCCATAAATTCAAAAAACTCTAGCACATTGTCACGTGGTCCTTGATACACTATTTTCCCCTCAGTTAAAAGTATAATGTCATCAAATAAATTATATGTCTCAGGTGCTGGTTGGAGAAGAGAAATAACAGCAGTTCCTTCAAGGATATGAAGATATTGACTAAACGATTTCACAATTTGAAAAGTCGTAGAACTATCCAAACCAGTTGAAATCTCATCCATGAGAAGAACGTTAGATGGTCCAACTATCATTTCACCTATAAATGTAATGTTATAAGAATGAGCCTAACCGTCATGAAAGAAAAGTATATTTCATAATGTATGTGATTTAAAACGTATGTAATTGAATGATTCAATGATATTACCTGTTGTAACACGCTTCTTTTGCCCACCGGATATCCCCCTAATCATTTGATCCCCTACCATGGTATCCGCACAAACGTCCAACCCCAACATCTGCTCACACAAAAAATTATAAAATGGGCATTACAACAAACTTTCCAGCTTATGCAAGCAAGAATCCAAATATCTATAGTTCATACCTTAAGAGTGTAATCTGTCACCACATTCGCTTCGTGGCCTTCTGATGCCGCAGACTTTATAGTAACAAAAAAACCAGTATTAAACTTATCTCACTTAGGAATACGACATAAACAAGAGATATGTATTTCTTAATTGGGATCTCAGTTTGTACCTTCATGAAGACATCGACATCAGGATCAGGTTTAATGTTTGCATCTTTTTCTCTTCTTGACAGCTCGGCCAACATCTCTGCGGTATAACAATTGTTAAAAATATCTAAATATTTTAGTATCAAAGAAGACGTTGGAACTTGGGACGGTATAAATATTGTCTAACCATAACGCGATCCGACCCCTTGGCATCGTGCAGAGAAAGCCAAGGTTTCTCTGACAGTCATTTCTCCTATATGCACATCGTCTTGACTGATATAAGCAGAGGTTCTTTCAGGTACAAATTCATGTAACTCATGCCCATTGTATGTCACCTTCCCTGAGCTCTACAAAGACACAACGGAACATATTGTGTTTTAATACAAATTGATTATTCACACAGTTTAGGGTAAAAACAAATAGCCTATTGGAATAAAATGTTTTAATCCTGAAATGAACTCGTTCCGATCAAGAATAGCGGTGCCAAAGGGATCTTTACCATCCGAGCAACTTAGGTTGTGGGTTCAAAATCCATGAGGGACTTGTGTGGTGATATGTGTCATTTAAGAAGCACAAAAAATATACCTTAAGCTCCTTATCGAGCTTTCCAGCCAAGGCTAACAAAAATGTCGTCTTCCCAGAACTTGGAGGTCCCAAAAGTAACGTCATTCTACAAACATGTATTATTATGTTAGATTTGGAAAAGAAATCATTAATGAGTTAAATAGATGGGTAATGGTTCATAGTCTTTCCGCTCACCTGCTAGGCTTAACAAGACCGCTAACATCGTCAAGGATTGTTATATGCTTTTTCTTATTTGGAAGTAGACGGAATAAGCTCAAGAACATCTAATGGGGAAAAAAAGTGATTCATATATTATCAAATGCGTGAGGAAAACTCATTAGAAACATTCAAGAAAGTTGTATGTATCTAAAGATCAGGTTTTTTACCTCAAATATATCAATATGGAAGTTTATAAAACTAGGTAAAGCTCTGCTTCCTGTATTAATATCTGCCTCAACAGTTAAATGCTCAAACTTGACTTCAATTTTTGGCAAATCAATCCCAACCCTGCAAATAAGTTTAACTAGATGCAATTAAAAAATATATATAATCCAACTTAAGAGCAAATTAAATAAGTTTCTTAACTATCATGCTTGTGGTTCGTTTTAAACTAGTAACAATTTTACTAGCTAATGGATGAGAAATAAATAACATGAAAGGCACTGGGAAATGTCTTAATATTAAACAATCGTAACTTCTGATTTATCAGTTAAGTTCGATTCAAATTGTTACCTAAGACAGAATGTCACCAAAGACGGACACAAAAATTGTCACTTAGATTCGTATCAAATTGTTATCTAAGATTAGGGGTGACAATTTCAAACACGACATGGAACACGGCTTCAGACCCACACAAAATAAACAGGTTAGGATTGGTCTAAACAAGTTTGGGGTCGTGTTAAGGTAGACCCACGTAACCGGTTTATTAAATAGGTGTTGTGGGGGCTGGGAATCAGTTAAATGGGTCAATCCACCAACCAGAGTAGCATTTTCTTAAAGATAAAATCATATTTATGTTTGGTTAAATGGGTAAAGCGTGTTAAGAGGGTCAACCTGAGAAATCATTTAACCCGTGCAACATGTCAACCCACTTAGACACATGGGTTAAACGGATTAACCCGTTAACATGCTTAACCCACATAACCATTTAGATAAACGAGCTAGATGTTGGTCTTATTTGGGTTTTGCGTGAATGGGTTAGAGTTGACACCGCTGACCAGATAAAGTGACGGAGCCAAGAAAAAATTTCAGCGGGTTCATAGTTGTTTTCTATGTAATTTACATACTGTATCATGTTTTGAGTGCATTTAGTGGGAATGAGATTATCACCAATTTTTCTGTACACAATCATAGAGTTATAACAGAATTACCTACAACTACAAAATCTAACGCTAATACTCTATTCTTTGTTTGGACAAATGTACTTTGACACCTAACCTATTTCTTTACATATACATGGAAATAACTTTCTGATTTAATCATCTTTCTTGTAGATTCATTACAAATTCGAAACTAAACGGAAAAAAAGAAGGAAATGGAGGTTGAAAACGAATACCTATCAATTCTGTTCCTTAACTTTAACAAGAACTTCTCATTGTCTTCATCAGCACTACTAACAAGCCTATCCAGTAAACGCTTTCGTTCTTCAAAACCAAGACTAGCTACATCAACTTCTTGTGAAGGTCCAGTTGACCCAAATATCAAACCTTTCTTTAAACGGTCGTAAGTTGGAAGCTTTTCAAGTGAAGCCCATTTCAAAGCTTCCTCGTCATCTTCTTCACGAGTTGATCTCGAGAAAACATCCATGCCGGTGTTCCTCCATCGTGTAGAGCTTCCAGATCTAAAACTTCCTATTCTTCCACTATTACTCCCTAACCTTAAGCTACTACTAGCTTTATAAATATCGCTTCCATCCATTTTTAATGATCAAAAAGCCCTACAAGAAATTCTATATATAGCTTACAAATCTTATATCACCATTATGGTATACACCTATTGGTCAAGAAAGCCTTGAAACTTGCATGAAGTAAACAAGAATTAAAAGGGAGTTTTTTTATGAATATGAGTGATATGCATTGATAACATGTTAAGTGAAGCGCGAATATTTAAAATAACCTTGCGGGGTTCCTTGTTGCTTTCATGAAAATTGTTTATTGTATAAGTTATTATATGCTAATTATTTGGTAATTTCATATCCGGATATTAAATAACACAATCTGAAAGTATATAAAATAATTAAATAATAACGAGGATCACGCTGGTGATCGAGATTGTGTGAGAATATCTCTTCCTTATTTATATTGCTCTCTACAATTGACTATCTAGAATATGTTTTACACTAAAGATGATTTTGCATTGTTTTAATAGTTTTTTCACTAATCATAATCAACTAGGCGACTACCGGCCTGTATATAACGAAAGACACTTGGAACGAAAAATAAGTATAATTGTACAATTGTTGTTAGGTGTTTCGTGAAAAGAAGGTCTCCGCATTCAAGAAAAAAAAAACGACGACTAAAGTTTATGATGTAAAAGATTTAGAATCAACAATAAATTAAAAAATAATAATAATAAAATGAAAAAGAAAAAAAATAGTTTACTAAGACATAATTTCAGAAACAACTTCAAATGAAAAAAAAGTCTTAATTTTTTTCTCCTAATCTTTCCTGTCGAGTAATTTCAATAACACATTAGGGTAGAATAGTAATTTAATAGTTCTTAATTTTATACCTTCCGTTTCAAAAAATTGTCCAGTTTGACTTTTTGAGTCCATTTTGTTTAACTTTTGCTTTAAATATTTTTATTTATGTTATATAATACTTGATGAAAATTATATCAATGAAAATACATTTAAAACTCAATCTATTTATATATTTTGTAATATATAACCCAAATAAAAGTATTTATGGTCAAATTTGAATAAGAAAAATTTCAAAAAAATTAAACTAGACATTCTATCTATATTACATTTAGTGGGTTAAAATCTACAGTACTGTTGGGTTTCTTTTTTCGGACTATTTGGGCGGGACCCGTTAGGTTATACCTTTCATAATACCCGACCCGTGATGTTGGTTATCACTCACACCGTTTCGCTATTTTTCAGATCCAAACGGGTGTGGTGGAGATTAAAAATCCGGCCATCAATTGGTCCGACCAAAATGGGTATTCTTGGTAGTACAGGCGCGTTTGTGAGGGGAGGTATTTTTTATTTATGTTTGTGGTCGTCCCTTTGCCATATGTTGTCGGCTACAGTATAAAATCTATTTTGGTCCACATGGTTTTTCCTGATGGGTAAATATGATCTTAGAGGTGCTTCATATTAGGTTTGATGTTTCCCTTTGATTGTGTTGTAGATTTCAACCCACTAAATGTAATATATAGGCTTAATAAATGAGATCCATAATTCTCTTTAGGGTTTAGGGTTTGTTGGAATTGAATGTTAGCCTCATTAAATGTTCTACAGTTTTAGTTTTGGGGGGTTGTTTTCATTTGCAATTTGACTGTTTATTTTTTTTTGGCTGGTTTCTTTGTGGGTGATAACTGCTGATTTGTTTTCATCTTCATAATTGGGCTGCGTGTTATTGTTAATAACTATGAACCCATTTTTTGGGGTTGGTTTCTTTGTGGGTGATAAGTGCTGATTTGTTTTCATCTTCATAATTGGGTTGCGTATTATTGTTTATAACTATGAACCCAAACACGACACCTCACTCTCAAACACTCACAATCGGTCACCTGAAAACTTGATACAAAACAATGCTCCAAATATACATGGATGGGCTCGATGTGAAATGCATAAGATCATTATGACAAACCTCTACACCTGTGAACCGTATGCATCGCAGTCTTTCACTGCATCAAACAGTCATTCTGCTGAAGGTATTAAGTCCTCTTTTCTAATTTAAAGTTTGTGAATCAATTTAATAATGATAAATTAAGTCCTCTTTTCCTAATCGATGTTGGGCTGCGTGTTATTGTTAATAACTATGAACCCATTTTTTGGGGCTGGTTTCTTTGTGGGTGATAAGCGCTAATTTGTTTTCATCTTCATAATTGGGCTGCGTATTATTGTTTATAACTATGAACCCAAACACGACACCTCACTCTCAAAACACTCACAATCGGTCACCTGAAAACTTGATACAAAACAATGCTCCAAATATACATGGATGGGCTCGATGTGAAATGCATAAGATCATTATGACAAACCTCTACACCTGTGAACCGTATGCATCGCAGTCTTTCAATGCATCAAACAGTCATTCTGCTGAAGGTATTAAGTCCTATTTTCTAATTTAAAGTTTGTGAATCAATTTAATAATGATAAAATTAAGTCCTCTTTTTATAATCGATGTCAATTTAGTCTGTGTAAAAAAACGTCCAGGCATGTGCTCATGTTGGTCAAATGGGATTTTATTACTTATGCTTAAGTAGTTTATGTGAATTAGATTTTACTGAAATATTATAACTTCTACAAATGTTGGTGGGTTTGCCATGTTTTCAGGTGCCGTTGTGGCGGGGTAGGCTTGCTGAGCTTGCAGCCATGGCAGTGACCTGTATTTTGGTGAACCATAATGATGTCGTGTTTGCAGCCATGGCTGGTTGGATGCCATTATGGTTGTATGCCTTTGCTTTGCTGATGTTGCGACGCAAAATGCAGCAATTTACATGACGCGATCGGTTTGGTATGTGTAGAAACATGGTTGCGTGCAGCTTTGTCATTTGTATTACGTGCAATGTAGGCTAAGGAACCATAATATTTCACAGTTTTGGTTTGTCTTGGTAAGTGAAGTTTGCCGAAAAACATACCTTGGCGGGGTGACCATATGGTTGCAGCCATGCTGTTTTTCGGGTACCACTTCCATTGGGCTATCATGAATTTTTCTGAAAATTAACTCTTCCATGAGTGTGGCTTTTGTTTTTATGTTGCTGTTACATGTGAGCATTTGTTTTTAATGTTGGGCTATCATCGACGCTCGGGGTCAAAGGAAACGCTTGAGCAACAACGCTAATTGTTGTAGTGTAGTATTAGCGTTCGGGGTCAAAGGAAACTTCCTTTTCTTCGAGCAAGTTTTTCAACCACCTAGGCAGTGAACCTAATTGTTGTAGTGTAGTATTAGGGTAAGCCTCGGGGATTTATATCATTCTCTAGGGGAATAGGAATGCTAGTGAGAAATTTACTACGCTAAGGTTGAGGTTGAGGAATATTATTTTTTATCTTTTTATATTTTTTAGAAAACTAAAGGTACGATCTCGGGGTTTAGATTTGGGGGGTGGTACTTCTACCGATTACTCTACTATCTAATTATCTAATCTAGGGGTAGTCTATGTCTATTTGAAGTGTGCTCGTATGATGATTAAAGATGTGTCTACCTAGATACTATTACTCCCTAGTTATATTTTATTGGTGGTTGAATTGTCACGTCCTTATTCTTAACTTGTCAAGTGCTTATTTGCCTTTTCTTAGCTTATCGCTGTGCTCCTTTTATCTAGCGTTGTGTTTTCTAAGGTCGTAGGGTGTGCTTTATCCTAACTCTTTGAAGCTACCTTGTCTTTTCGGTGGTACTTAATTATACATAAAATCAACCACCATAAATCAAGGCGGTGCACTACCTAGCGGGGTGCGACCATTAATAAGTTCCGAACATCGATTTAAAACTTGCCTTTGTGTCACTTGTGATTTGGTGTACCTTTTTCAAAGAAGCCATTTCGTTTGTGATTATTGGTTAAGTTCACTTGTGTTTTGCCTCATTTGTTTTGAAAATTGGTTTTTATACATAGTGCATGCGCACTCGTTCTTCCAGTTCTACAAGTCCACTTTCGAACTTGGAAACATTCTCATGACGTAGAGGACGTTCGGCTCCTTCACCGTGATCGAGGCGTCTACCACCACCACCTCCCCGTCGAAATGGCGGAAGACAAACCCATGAATGAGCTTCTCCAAGCACCCATCGAGGGTTACGGAGATGCCATTGTTGTTCGACCATCGTGGTGACACTTTCGAGCTCAAAACGGGTTGCTCAATCTAGTAACCCAAAGTCAATTCTATGGTTTTGGCGGGATGATCCTCATGCACACATTCGATGGTTTAACAAGATAGCATCTACCATCAAGTACAAGAATGTCCCACAGAAGCTATCAAGCTTCTTACGCTCCCATTTTCTCTAGAGGACAAGCCGGAATTGGCTTGAGAAACAACCCCTCGTTCTATAGAGACATGGGAAGATCTTGTCACCAAGTTCGTTAATGAGTTCTATCCTCCATCCAGAACCACAAGTCTTAAGAATGAGATAATGAAATTTTCTCGGAGATTTGATGAGTCATTCGGGAGGCATGGGATCGTTACAAAGAGTTGCTTCGCATGAGTGTCCGCATCACGGTTTTACCGAGTTAATGCAAATGGATACTTTCTACAATGGTCTCAATCGAGACCAATCAAGACTCTTTGAATGCCTCCGGAGGTAATTTCTGAGCAAGACCACCAAAGAGGCCTTGCGGATCATTGAGAACAAATCTCAGTCCGTCCTTTCGGAGCTAAGACATATCGATCTAATCTTTGGACCTTCTTCTTCTTCTTCATCCCGGTGAGTACATCTAGCAATCGATGCTAAGATTGATAAACTCACGAGACATTGTTCGAGCTTTGGTTCTTGCTAACGGAAAAAGTCTCCTTCACTCACCACCAACACATTTGAAGTGAAGAAAGTTAGTTGTGTCACTTGTGGTGGTCCTCACGCTTACTACAATTGTACCGCCACCGATGGTAGTCCTTTTGAAGCCAATGCTCTAGCGGTAGTTCACGCAAGGAGGTACTCAATACCGTCCTCAAAATGAACCACACTACCGTGCTAACACTAATCAAGCACCACCGGTTTAACCAAAATCACTGGCCGAATCGAACCAACCAAGAATGAACCAAGGTTATCAAAACCAAGGTAATTTCTATCCTGGACCCAATCAAGGTTTCCAACATCAAGGAAACCCTCATCAAAACAATTTCAATCGGGGAATCAATTTCATGGGAATATGAATCCTAATCAAGGGAATTTTGGTCATAATCAAAACATACGACCTCAAATTGTCCTCCGCTCCTCCCGTCATTACTCCTCCAGGACCATCATCGATGAGTTCTCAAGCGGTTCATGAAATCCCAAGATGAAATGAGCAGGTTGTTGGTCGGTCGATTGCGATCGAAGAAGTCTTTAAATGATCGACCCCGGGCTCGGTATTTTTCGAGCAACACGATCGCTAACCGAGGCGATGCCAAGGCGATCACAACCAGTGGTGTTTCATACCTTGGACTCATTGTTCCTACTACCCTCTTCTTCTTCTCTTCCAAAGGTAGTGGGCGGTGAACCTCAAAACATAATGGACCTCGACTCCAATGCCACCTCCACGGTGCCAATGAGTCAAGTTGCCAAGGATCCAAAGGACAAGGTGCATTATTCAAGCCCACGGTACAAGACACGTCCTACCTTGGTAGTCCAACCTCAAGTTGTCCGAAACCTAATCAAGGAGTTGTGTTTGAACATCCTGTAGATCTGTTGAGAAATCCAAATCTTCTCTTCCTTACCCATCTAGAATGCATGATGAGAAGCTTAAAGACAAAACCAAAGAGCAAATGGAAAATTTTCCAAATTTTCAATGAATTGCACTTTGATATAAGCTTCGTTGATGCTCTCGTTCTAATGCCCAAATTTGCATCTACTCTCAAAGGGTTACTAAGCAACAAAGATAAGTTATCCGAAATGGCTAAAACCCCTCTCAATGAGCAATGCTCGTGGTCCTTCTTAAAAGCTTCCGAAAAGCTTGAAGACCACAAGATTTTAATCCCATGTGATTTCTTGGGATGGTTCAATGCTCGCCTTGGCGATCTTGGCGCTAGAATTAACCTCATGCCACTCTCGGTATGGAAGAAACTTTCTCTCCTGAACTTACTCCTACTTGTATGACTCTCGAGCTAGCGGTGTACCATAACTCGTCCACTTGGAATAGCCGAGGATGTCGTGGTAAAAGTAGGAAGTTTCATTTTCCAACGACTTTGTTGTAGTAAACTTTGATGCGGATCCAAGAGTTCCCTCATCTTGGGAGAGCTTTCTTGAGAGCGAGCCGTGCTCAATCGATGTATTCATTTGAAGAGTTGACTTTACGGGTTGATAACGAAGAACTCACGTTGAATATCAACGGAACTCCAAACCTCGAACAAACATAGTGTTGCCACAATCGATCAAAATCCAAAAGAATCGATGCAACACTCTCAAATTCACGGTTAAGAGTGTTCACCAAAACGTCTTTGAGCTAAAAGCTATGAAAATCAACCCCGGTTCAAACAAATGGTTTGAAAGTTGTACCAAAGATGTCGAGTATTCTTGATGATGATGATCTTGAGTCGGAGACTTCATCGGAAGTGGTGAAACCGCTAGCTCTAAGAGCACACCACTTGTCCCACCTCGGAATCGTTTGTCGTATTGAGTTTGTTAACTCGTGGATGGCGAATTCTCTTCAAGGATCAATCATATTTGAAAATCAACATATCATAGCCAATTCTACTCCTTCTCTCACTCGGTTTGAGGGCGACTCCATCTTGGATGAGATTGAAGCATACTTGGCTAGTGATTACATTCCTTGGGAGATTGATCATGCTCCAATTGATATCGAAGGGACATACTTCTCATTGAGAAGTTGCTTCATGGAGATCCATCATCCATTTCATCCCTAATCCAATTGTTTCGACTTTTCCATTCCTTCCCTAAACCGGATGAGAAGATGATAATTTTGGAAAGAAGTCGATGCTTTTCTAAGTGATGAATCAATCCCAGCGGGGTTGATGATAATTACTTGGATTCGAGAGGGACATCCTTTTCTTGCAGTTTATTAAGCGAAGAATCGTCCCAAATCCTCCTTCCGAAACTCCTTTGATAATCACCATACAAGCTTCAAGTTTAAGCTTAAAAATGTCAAGAATGGTGATTTACTTCTTTCTAATGAAGAATGGACATGCATTGTAATGCACATATTTATTCCATTCTTCACACATGTGTGGTTGCCCTTTCCTTTTCTCTTTCGGAATGAGGACACCATTTTGACCCCGGTATTATCCTTTATAGTTTCTACTATTAAAATACCGGTTGTATCTCGTCGAGTGGAACTTTCTGATGTTCATGTGTTTATTAACATTGTGAATGAAAGTCCGATCGAGATTGGTCTTCCACGTTACTTTCCCCATGAACCAATGAATTCGGGGTCGAGTCAAGCTAGCGACTCGGTAATCAAAACGATGGTGAACATGGGTTTTCACCCATGTGTTCCACCTAGTGTGGGGAGTTTCCCACTGCTGTATATTCTCATTCTTTCTAAAAAAAAAAAAAAAAAAAAAAAAAAATCCTTTCTAAATAATGGCGTAGTATTTCCCTTTTCGTTCTTTGTTTGGCATAACCGCGGTACTTTGAATATTGAGGGCAATATTCATTTCTAAGTGTGGGGGAATTCTCACAATTTCATATATTATCTACCCAATTCCCGTTTTGGCCAAAATTTTTTTTTGGAGTAAGTGTTTTACACTTTCTCATTTAGTTATCGATCGCCTTATACGTAAGACTAAAGGATTGGCTAATCCGAGAGCAAGCGGCTCTTGGTAAAGATTTCTCAAATCCGTTTATATGGCTTGCAATTTGCCCAAAATTGTATGGTTCTTGACTCCCATCATCCTCAAAAGATAATGAGTTGGCTAGCCCATGAGGTTATGACTTGTGGTAAAGGTGTGGAAAATCCATAATTGGTATTGATTTCACCAAAGATAATTACGATAATTTATCTAAGAGTTGGCTAGTCCAAAAGGGTGCGACACGGTAAAGACACATCAAATCCGTTATATGGTTTATGATTTGCCAATAAATCATCGGTTATCGTTGTACCAAGATTCTTATTTGAATCAAAACAATTGGCTACTCGAGTGATGGCTTTTGGTAAAGAGTTTTCAAATCCATCAAGGTTTTCTCAAATCATTGCTAGGGACTAGCAATATCTCGATGTGGGGATTGATGAGTGTCTAAATACTCATCATTTTGTATAATCTAAGCTGCAAATTCATCCAAACGCTCGAAACACATCAAAATGATCAAAATATTACAAATCAGTGTTTTATGTGTTTTAATTGCAAAAATATCAAAAGCGGATGAAAAATGTATCAAGTTTGCAAAATTGGCGGTTTAGTCCCCAGTTTTAAAGTTGTCAAATCTAGTCCACTGGAATTCAAAATGTGGAAATTAATCATTCAAGGTCCTCAAGTATTCTAAGTTGTTTAAAATGATCCTTGAATGATTCTTTGGTCAATTGCGAAAGGTCTTCAAACTTTGAAATTTACAAAATAGTCCTTGGACCTTTGAAAATGGATTTTATGCAAAAGGGCCCTTGTTCTATCAAAGTTTGTCATGATTGGTCCTTATGGGAGCATTGGAAAAATATCACTTTCAGTCCTTGGGGTTTGGTTAAGTTACACTTTTGGTCCTTATTGTTACCATCTAAACCAAACGGATCCTTATCATTATATTAAATCCAATCCAAACCCAAAATATAACCATCCGGCCCAACAAGCCCAAACCCAACTGCCTCTTGACCCCTCCCTTTACCCTTGACCCCCAGGTCACAACTCCCTTTGACCCCAGCCACATCCTTTTTGAACCCCTTTGTTATTAATAGCCACGGTCAATCAAAGTCAAACCAAGGAAAAACTGGCGCCCAAATACCAGACACTGTAGCAGTGTCTCTCCCAAGCCTGAAACATCAATACCAGCCATGGTTTTACCACATTTTCAACCCCCCTCCCATTCCTTGTCCCCTCCACACCTTCTAAACAACAAAAAGCTTTAATTAAAACAACCAAACTCAATTAAAGCAAAAACCTGCTTGAAGAAAAATTGGCGCCAAAAAGCAACTTGGACGGTTCTGATTAATTTGAGTGATCCAAAGGCTCATGTTTGGTGGGAAAGATTCAGAAGACATGTGGGAATGTGGAAAAGTCTATAAAGGAGAGAGATGTGGATTGTAAAATATCTATCTAGTGTAATTTTAAGTTTTATTGTCGTTTTAGTTTACTTTTCAAATCCAGTGTATGTTTTAGTTTTTAAACTCTGTATTTTAAGTTTTCATGCTATAATAAAGCACATGAATCATCAATTTCAATTACAAGTTCCATTACGGTTTATGCAAAATCTCTTGTTTATGCAAAATTTCATTAATGATCAAATGTTGTTAAGCAAGTGTTAGTATGGACTCTTAAGCTCATGTAAGCTCCTAGAAAGCTTAAGCAAGCTTTTAGAAACTCTAAAATTCGAGTTTAGCTTCAAAAGCAGAAAAAATCACAAAAATACCAAGAAAATAGTCAAAATTAAAAATCCATGGTGAAGAACACATCAAGAAGGTGGTGGTTTATCTTGGATGGCCTTGGTTTAGAGCTCTATGGAGAGCATTTAGGATTGGTTCTCAGTTCCTAGTTCTTAGTTTGTACCTCAAAACCTTTTGTAAGCACTTTTGTCCAATTTGGTATTTCATTATTATAGTTGTTAATTAGCTTTAATTTCTGTTTCTGATTGTTTACTAGTCATAATATAGTGTGTTTAAGCCTTAAAACTAGTAGCTTGTTCTTTAAAATTTGTGTTTTAAGAAAATTCCATTTTGACAGTTAAAATTGCATTTTAGTCATTGTTAAGTTTTATGTTGTAAGAGTGATTGTTTTAAGCTTCATTAGTCTTAACAAGTGATTATAAAAGGTTTGAAATCAAGTTTATGGGTTACAATTGTGATTTGGTGTGAAAAAACTTCATAACAGTCAAGTATAAGGGGTGTTTGGTTGTTTGTGTTCAAAGGTTCTTTGTTCAGTGGTTTTGTTGGAAATCTGTCTAAATAAGTCTAAACAACTTAGCTCAGTCATAAAACAAGTTCTCAATAGCAAAAAAGTCAAAAACTCTTCAAATCCTTAGTTGTGCAGTTACTGTTGGATTTTACAAATCCATGATCATCATTTTGTGTTCAAAAGTTAATAATCTTGCTATATTCAGTCTTAACATGCCTTAAAACAACATCATCAGTGCTTAAGATCAAATCAAAGTTCACTTTGGTCAACTTTTTGGTTTTTCTCAAAAAGTCAAAATCTCAATGGGTCGTTTTTGAATAAAACTTGGAATTTCACTGTGGGTTCATTAGTAGGATTCAGTTTATAAGATTTTGGATTTTTAAAGTCTAGTTGGTATAGAAAAATACAAAAATATTAGTTCTCTGTTTATCAGCTTGTTTGGTGCTTATTTAGCTGCTTATTTTGGGTACCTGCTCTGTGAATCTGTCCTGTGCACAGAATTTGTGCCCATTTTGATAAGCTTGCATTAAGCTTATTACTTGTCCAAATCTCTTGTTCTCTGGTTCTTTGGAAAGCCAACCTGGTCCTCTTGGAGTATCAAGTCTTAGTTTTTACTTTTGAGCTTGTTAGCTAGGGCTGCTACTAGCTTATATCTTGTCCCATTTTCTGTTTTTCAATATATAAGTCAAGTGCTTATTTGCCTTTTCTTAGCTTATCAGTGTGCTCCTTTTCATTCTTTAGTTTCATTTCAATAGCTTGTACCTTATTCCATCTTGTTCTAGCTTTGGTTTCAGTGTTCAAGCTTATTTGAGCTTATTTCACCCAAACAAGCTTATTTAAGCACTGTTGGGCTTTTTAGCCATCAAATCAGCTTATTTGTGTTTTATAAATTTTTTGTCTTTATTAAAGTTTCATATTATTAGTATATAAGTAGTTTTCAAAAATAAAAATCACAAAAACATCAATATAAAAATAGTGATAGCGTTTATTTAAGATTTTTTAGCTTTTTGATTTTTCTTTTCAACTTTTAATAAGCAAATCTTGTTTTTATAGTTTTCTTAGGTTTCTGTCATCATATAGGATTTTTAGAAAAGTTTCAGATTTTCTCTATCTTTTAGTATTTATTATAATTTTAATTAGTTAAAATAGTAATTAATTAGTAATAAATAATTAAAAGTCTAAAAATATATTTTCTGTTTTAAAATTAGTTTTATCATATTTTAGATTTTTCAAAGTTAAAATTTTATTTTTCCAAGTTTATTTTCTATTTTCTAGTATTTAAGTGTATTTTAAATAGTTATTAATTAGTAATAATTAGATAAAAGTGTGAAAAATATATTTTAGTTTTAAAATTAGTTTTATAGTATTTTAGATTTTTCAGAATCATAAGTTTATTTTTCTAGCCTTATTTTGTATTTTCTTCTATTTTAGAGTATTTATTAAGTAGTTAAAATAGTTTTTAATTAATAATAATTAATTAGATAGTGTTAAAAATAATTTTCTTTTTTCTAATAATTTTCTTTTATTTTTAGGATTCTAAAAATGTCATCTTTATATTTTTAGGCCTTTTATTTCTTAGTGTTCACTTTTTATTTTGTGCGTATACGTAGTTTTTAAAACTTTCGTTTACGTTTCTTTCTTCTGACTGTTGTGCTTCCAATTCTGTGTCCAATTCCTTTCCAATCAATCAATAGTGTAATAATTCTAATCAAAACCTTTACAGATCACTATCCTTAGTGATCATTCTAAAGGTTAATGACTACGATATCTCTAGGATTCATAAACTTAACACTAAGTTATCTTTGGATGTTTAGCCTACAATTCCACTAGTAACTATAAGGTTCAACAAAGATTAATCAAGCATTAAAAACACAATGATGGCTTTAAGCACTCCTAAGCCAATTACAATTAAGATAAGAGACAACCAATCAATATTTAATAACTATGTTTCATAGATCTAAGCAAACACACAAGTAAATTAGCCGGACATGTTAAACATGCAAGCATACACACATTCAATTGAAGACATAATGAAATCAAGGGAATAAATAACTTATCTCGATGTAAAATAGGGTATGAGAACCCCAAAATACTGTCCAAACCGGACTACAATCGTTTTAGGTTTTACTCCACAAGTCTACCTCTCAAAAAGTCTGAAAATCAAATTCTATATATAGATTTACAAGCGCGACAGGCCACCTTGTAATTGTGACGCCGTCAGATCGCCTCCATTAGGGTTTCGTCTTGGCCAAGCCAACTTTGGGACGGTGTCACGTTGTAGTTGTGACGCCGTCAGCTTCAGCTCTGACGTCGTCTGAATCCGGATCTAGGCCGTCTGAGGAGAAAAAGTCTTCGTGACGCCCTACTCTTCAAAGTCTGACGCCGTCAGGTGTAAAATAGCAATTTTGCTATTGTGTCGTCACAAAATCAGGGACGACGTCGCCCTTTGTTTGGGACACCGTCAGATGCATTTCCAGCAGCTTGAGTGTCTTGATCTTTACTTAGCCATTTTCTTCACATATTCCCTCCTTTTCGTCCAAAAATGCATCATTCTAGCAATTTGCCTTCAAGAGACCTAAAAAGTGAAAAGGAACGAAATTAAGCAGTAACGGATATAAAAGTGGGCGATTAAGGGCTTAAATGACCCCTTAAGAGTGTACGTTTTAAATCCTTATCAAATATCCCTACACTTGGTATTTGCTTGTCCTCAAGCAAATGTGCTTTTGCCTAATCAATTTATAAGTTAGGGGCATAAAGCAATGGTTTAACATCATTCATAACAAGTATAAGCCCCGCAATAGTCATAACAAGCACGGAAATTATATACTAGCACCTCACAAGTGGTGTTTGGATACTCTCATCTCTCGGGTGTATATGAAATATATCAAATAGAAATGGAAGATAAACACTCATTAACCGGTTATAGTACATAGATTACCATTGGCTTGAGACTAGATCAAACCTCCACCGCTTTGGCGTAAGCACCTAGGATTAACTATCTAAGAGGTCTTTTAAAGGGTTGTAACGATAGGCTTACGGTAGGGAAACAAAGGGTTTGGATGGATAGGCGATTTAGTGGTGGCAAGTCAAAAATCTTTATGTTACAAGCACGAGAAGAATGGCGTTGCTAAGCCAAGACTCGATTCTCTAAACTCTAGATAACTTTGAAACAAACAAACATAAATATAAAGATAGATGTAGGATGGTAGCCCGTATGTTTTTTTTCATTTTTTCATCATTTTTTTTCAACACTCTTTTTTTTCGATTTGTTTTTTTTTTGCATACACTTTTACTCAACCATCCTCTACGATAACATTAAAATATAAGGGATTTATAGGTACATCCCTACACTTGAGTTTTTATTACTCTAACACTAATTTGACCCGAATTGAAAAGATCAAAACACTTGGAGTACATTATTACGTAGATAAAGGAAATTTGAATTTAACGTTCTTACCTGTCACTCCATAAAATTTAAATTTACCCATGAGTCCCAAACATCCCAAAAATGTGTACAAAATATATGACTCGACTTAGAAACCATGCAAGTAACTAGATAATTGAACTAAGGGTTTAGTATGATAACAATAACGCACTAAAAGTGAGTGCATACAAGGTAGGCTAAGGCGATTTGGGTGTACATTTGGGGGTGGATTGTAAACAATGCTCTTCATTGATATTCCAGAAAACCGAAACATCACGAAAACCACGGAAAGGATAGGCTCTGAGGGGTTAACTAGGGGTATCGTGTACTAAAGATGAGTACAACGCAAGGGTGTGGGGAATTACTCAACCGATGTGGAAGAAGTAATTATAATACGGTATCAAACAAGGGTTATCCTAACGCCTCTTATCATTTAGTTATTCCTAACTACACAAGTGTAGTCTCACTAGCGATCTCGGGATGCATCACAAAACAAGTTCTAGAATCTATTATACTACCGGTACACTCTCGAAGCATTAAAGGTGAATGCTTTAATTCCTACAAATCTAAGGGCGAACCTCACATTTTTGGGGTGGAATTTGAGTGGTAAAGGGCTTTTGTGCTAGTCATATAACTCCTATCCATGAGACGCTTTATTAAGACTAAAGACCCACTCGTACAAGTCATGAAAAATTTTAAATTTGGTGCTAAAAGTACATTAACCAATATTTCTCATAGCTTATTACACAATTGAAATAGGACAAGACAAATAATCAAGGATAAGCATTTCCCATTTTATTCTCCCTCCCAATACTTAAACTGAACATTGTCCCCAATGTTCCCTGAAAGTATCAAAGTTATGATAACGAAAGGTAATTAAAGGAGAAAGAAACTAGTACTCCCATGATTAGCTAGGTAGGATCCGTGTGAAGTAGTGGTTAAATTCTTTCCAAGAAGAATGTATGCGTGAAAAGCTACATCCAATCTTATGTTTCTTCTTCTTGATAAATAAAACCTGCACACTTTAAGAAAATAGACGAAACCTTCGTGTAAAATCGGCGGTAAAACTACATATGACTCTACTACACTAGGATATAATGCTTGTGGAATGGATGTTTGCAGGTTTTCTGGAAAATTAAGACCTGACAATTTCCAAAAATTTAAAAGTTAGATAAGCTGTTTATGCTCCTCCTGACGCCGTCAGGTTGCAATCCTGACGCCGTCAGGTTATCCTGACATAAACTGGTCTGCTGCGTTTTTCGGAAAAATTACATCTTTAGAATCTGGAAAAATTCCTGCAAAACATCCATTATAACTTGATACAAGCATTTGACTCTAACAAACACACATATATATCTTTTCAATAATGGTAATTCTCATGTTCACGTTATTTTAAAAACGTGTGTAATCTTCCCTACACTTATCCTTTTTGTAAAATACCTTTATATGTAATTAAGACGAGGTTAAAGACAAAATAAAGCATTTTCACAAATTCAAACATGAGAATAAACAATCAATGAAAAGATATATGACACACAAACAAGCAAATAATTAATCATGGGTTGCCTCCCACGAAGCGCTTTTCTTTATTTATGAGTCTTGTAGCTAGACTCGAAGTCGTGCTCTTACGAACCTATGTAAGTAATTTTATCCTCAAGAATGTCATAAGGATCAAACTTATCCTTTAAGTTCCTAGTGGTACGCTTAGTTCTGTATGCCTTTTCAATCTTTTCTCCATCGGGGTCATAGATTGTCATCCTAATGTGCCATTCTCCATTTCCATCATTGGGTGGTCTATCCCAATTCCAATTATGCTTAGGCTTCTCACTCTCAACTTTCCACTTATTCATGACAAGATTGACGGGCAAGCTTCCTAGGAACTCGGTCATCTTCCTAAACACGAAGGCATCCTCGAACGGGTTCACTTCAATTTCCCAAGCCAATTTCTTGTTCATGGTAAGTTGAATTACTAACAAATGCCTCTTCTAGATAGAAAGGTCGTTGGGGACCTATACAATCTTTATTAATCCAAGGCCCATACAGATGGCGTTCTATCTAACTTGATCTCAAGGGGGATTTCTTCCTCCTTGTAGTAGATATGCTTTTTGACATCGTAGATTGACCTAGCACTCCCTTCTCCTACTACTATCTTAGACATTTTATAATCAATTATGGCACTAGCGGTGGCTAAGAATCCTCTTCCTACTAACAATGGGCATTTCAGGTCTTTATTCATGTCTAGCACATGGAAATCCGCCAAAAGAGTCAATTCATCTACGTGCACTACCATGTCTTTTATTATCCCTACCGGATATACAATATTACCGTCCGCTAGACCTAAGATGGTTTCCGTTGGCTCTATCTTACCTAGGTTAAGGCTTCTATGGAGGGACAACGGAAGAAGATTGATGCTCGATCCTAAGTCGGCTAAAGTGTCGAAAGGTTTGGAGTTTCCAAGCCTACACGGAAGAATGAATAGCCCGGGATCATCTAACTTCTTAGGTAACTTATTTTGCACAAATGTGGACCCACGTTCTCCTAGCTTTAGTTCTTGCTCATATTTGTTTTAAAGCATTGTAATAAGGCGCATGAGCCAAGACTTCAAGAACAGGTTTTTCTTGGTGGAGTTCCTTGTACTCCTCCTTTAGATTATGTTTGGGTTCTTGGTTGATGGATTTCTCAAGAGTTGGTTGGACCAATGGTTCGGGTCCCTGGTACTTCATGAGGGATCGTTTGGAACCTGTGTTGATGGCATTAACCGGATGAACTTTCGAGTGTGAAGGGCATGGATACGCACTCTCCCAAGGTGAGCAAGAACATGAAGTCAATGAAATTGAATTCACTTTTGGGTTCTTTATAGTGTCACTTGGTAGTGCTCCAATTTCTCGGTCATTGAAGGATTTTAAGAGGGAGTCGAGCTTGTTTGTCATCTCGCCTTGTCGTTGCTTGAAATCGACTTCAAGCTTAGTCAATCGAGTTTCTTGAGATGATATGAATCTAGACACAATTGCCTCAAGACTAGCGGAGTTCCGGTATTTGCAGGGTTGAAACTATTAGGTGGACTAGATGAGCTTTGGGGTGGGTTTGAGTTTTGGTTCCACTTAAGGTTAGGGTGATTCCTCCATGAGGGGTTGTAGGAGTTTCCTAAGTTGTTTTTTTCGGGCTTGAAAGTGTACCACTTCTCTCCCGCTCCGCCGATGCACGCGTGAGGCGAGTCCATAAAAGCTTGTTGGGGAGTCTTGTGCAATCACGAGTGTCGTGGGGACCACTACACAACTCACAAGGTAGAGTGATTTTGTTCACTTGATGCGAAGAATTAAAATTTTCGTAAGAGCTCATTAGGAATTTGACTTGATCTTTAAGATCGAGCATCCTATGATCAAAAGTTTGTGAGTCAATGGGAGGCAAGGAGATTGCCTTTACGGTTTTGGGCAACTCACGGGGGTCATTCCAACTTTCGTTGTCTAGAGAGCAAGGTCTTCTATTGTACCCCATGATTCTTCCGAGGTGAGATCACTAAGTTTGCCACCGGCCGCTTGGTTGATGGATTGCTTAGTTGAGAAGTTGACATGATCGTAAAAGATTTGGACTTGAAACCAAAGATCAATGCCATGATGAGGGACTTTATGGAGAAAGTCCTTGAATCGAGTCCATGCTTCGTAGAGAGATTCACCTTGATGTTGTTGGAACATCAAGATTTCATTCCTAAACTTAGTAGTTCTCCCCGGTGGTAAAAATTGGGCAAGGAAATGAGTAGTGAGATCATCCCAACTTGAGATGGAGCCGGCGGGAAGTCGCTCAAGCCAATTACTAGCTTGGTCCCATAGAGAGAATTGGAAAAGACGCAAGCGCGTGGTCTCCCGAGTAGTAGCATCAAGGTCGATGGAATCGACGATTTTAAGGAAATCCTTAAGATGCTGATTAGGATCTTCGGAATGAAGTCTATGGAATGCACATCTGTTTTGCACCAACCGGATGGTGTCGGATCGCAGGGCCGTAGTTTGAGCTTGATCGGGGAGCTCAATCGTGTTCCTATAGCCTCAGTGGCTAGGTCCAGAGTATTCACCAAGAGTGCGGCCTCTTGGCGGGTCATTTGGGGGTGGGTTGATGAGTGGTGGTTGATTATCACCTTCCATGATGAAAAGTGATGGGATTTACGAACAAAGTCACGAAGAAGGGGGATAGACTACGAGGAAGCTAAAATTGAGAAAAAAATCTTACTTGATAGGAATCAAGAAAGGGAACCTAAACGAGATAGAAATCTAACTAGCTATTCTATTCCCCGACAGCGGCGCCAAAAACCTTATACACGTACAACGAGCGTTCGGAGTCAAAGGAAACTTCCTTTTCTTCGACCAAGTTTTTCAACCACCTAGGCAGTGAACCTAATCGTTGTAGTGTAGTATTATGGTAAGCCTCGGGGATTGATATCGTTTTCTAGGGGAATAGGAATGCTAGTGAGAAATTTACTACGCTAAGGTTGAGGTTGAGGAAGATTATTTTTTATTTTTTTATATTTTTTAGAAAACTAAAGGTACGATCTCGGGGTTTGGATTTGGAGGTGGTACTTCTACCGATTACTCTACTATCTAGTTATCTAATTATCTAATCTAGGGGTAGTCTATGTCTTTTTGAAGTGTGCTCGTATGATGATTAAAGATGTGTCTACCTGGATACTATTACTCCCTAGTTATCTTTTATTGGTGGTTAAATAGTCACGTCCTTATTCTTAACGCGTTGTGTTTTCTAAGGTCGTAGGGTGTGCTTTTATCCCTAACTCTTTGAAGCTACCTTAAGCTTAATGACTACGATATCTCTAGAATTCTTAAACTTAACACTAAGGTTATCTTTGGATGTTTAGCCTACAATTCCACTAGTAACTATAAACTAAGGTTCAACAAAGATTAATCAAGCATTAAAAACACAACGATGGCTTTAAGCACTCCTAAGCCAATTACAATTAGGATAAGAGACAACCAATCAATATTTAATAACTATGTTTCATAGATCTAAGCAAACACACAAGTAAATTAGCCAGACATGTTAAACATGCAAGCATACACACATTCAATTGAAGACATAATGAAATCAAGGGAATAAATAACTTATCTCGATGTAAAATAGGGTATGAGAACCATAAAATACTGTCCAAACCGGACTACAATCGTTTTAGGTTTTTACTCCACAAGTCTACCTCTCAAAAAGTCTAAAAATCGAATTCTATATATAGATTTACAACTGCGACGGTGTCACCTTGTAATTGTGACGCCGTCAGATCGCCGCCATTAGGGTTTCTTCTTGGCCAAGCCAACTTTGGGATGACATCACGTTGTGGTTGTCTACCTGGATACTATTACTCCCTAGTTATCTTTTATTGGTGGTTGAATTGTCACGTCCTTATTCTTAACGCGTTGTGTTTTCTAAGGTCGTAGGGTGTGCTTTTATCCCTAACTCTTTGAAGTTACCTTAAGGTTAATGACTACGAAATGTCGAAATCTCTAGGATTCATAAACTTAACACTAAGGTTATCTTTGGATGTTTAGCCTACAATTCCACTAGTAACTATAAACTAAGGTTCAACAAAGATTAATCAAGCATTAAAAACACAACGATGGCTTTAAGCACTCCTAAGCCAATTACAATGAGGATAAGAGACAACCAATCAATATTTAATAACTAGGTTTCATAGATCTAAGCAAACACACAAGTAAATTAGCCAGACATGTTAAACATGCAAGCATACACACATTCAATTGAAGACATAATGAAATCAAGGGAATAAATAACTTATCTCGATGTAAAAAAGGGTATGAGAACAATAAAATATTGTCCAAACTGGACTACAATCGTTTTAGATTTTTACTCCACAAGTCTACCTCTCAAAAAGTCTGAAAATCGAATTCTATATATAGATTTACAACTGCGACGGCGTTACCTTGTAATTGTGATGCCATCAGATCTCCGCCATTAGGGTTTCGTCTTGGCCAAGCCAACTTTGTGACTTCGTCTGAATCCGGATCTAGGCAGTCTGAGGAGAAAGAGTCTTCGTGATGCCCTACTCTTCAAAGCCTGACGCCGTCAGGTATAAAATAACAATTTCTCTATTGTGTCGTCACAAAATCAAAGACGGCGTCGCCCTTTGTTTGGGACGCCGTCAGGTGCATTTCCAGCAGCTTGAGTGTCTTGATCTTGACTTAGCCATTTTCTTCACATATTCCCTCCTTTTCATCCAAAAGTGCATCATTCCAACATTTTGCCTTCAAGAGACCTAAAAAGTGAAAAGGAATGAAATTTAGCAGTAACGGATATAAAAGTGGGCGATTAAGGGCTTAAATGACCCCTTAAAAGTGTACGTTTTAAATCCTTATCAGTTACTGAGGTTTTCTCGGGTAACACTTGCAGTGAATGATGCTGTTACAGACAAGGATTGGGTTTTTATATTGATGGTGGTGAAATGTAATTGTCTAAATCTTTGATTTCTTGATCGTGGGTTACAAATACAAAGAAGGCCCCATGAATGTCAGTTTGCATAATTCCAGTTTTTGGGCTGGCTAACTTGCTAAATGGTCATTCTTTGTATTCCTTTTTCGAGGCTGTGATAAATTAGGGTATGTTCGGTAAACGTGAAATGACCTGTATCTTGGCAGGGTGACATACAATTGTTGCAGCCATGGCGAGTGTATCCTCTTTGCTTGAATATTCGCCCATCTAAGCCACCATGCCAACGACATTTCCACTTTTGTTGTAAAACTGATTGTGGACTCTTCACCATTAGCCTTCATTGTTGCACCCGCAACAAAAAAAATCTGTTTGGTTAAGGCAATGATGATACATGTATGCAATTGAATGCTTCATTTGCAGAATCTGCTGATACCGGTATCTTGGCAGGGCAGTTTGGAATTGCAGCCATGGTCGGTATTATGTTTCAGATTTTACATGTGCAAATCTGAGCCTTATAAATATTTAGAAAAACACTTATCTGCATCAGATACATTTAAGGAATATAGACAAGGTTACTTTGTGGCTCATGATATACCCCATCCAAGTGACATTTTGTGGTGTCCGATGCACATCTGCAGTTATGCGAATGTTTGGTCTAATAATTATCATGCTTATAACTTGCTTATTGCGCTTTCCATCAGTGGTTGGTGGTATTCGTTCTCATGGGTAGGGATGGCTTTGAAGAAGATGAGGTTATCCGCATGTTGGCGGGCAACCCATGATGGTTGAAGCCACGGTGGATGCATCCTTTTTCTTAACATGTTACTTTGGTATCTGTTTCAGGTTACAACTACTGCAAGTGTAACTGTTATTTTCAGACTGTTGTTGCAATTATCTTCGGATCAAAATATCGCCAGATAATTTTCCAATGGTATACCTGTTGAGATCTAAAAGGTAAACAAACGGTGTCAGTGAAGATGGATGGGATGGGTCGGGTGGTATAAACAAATACGGCTATCTGGTGGCTTTATTCCAATAATGTTGTGCCAATGATGTATGAGCATGATATATATTATGTTTCCTATTTTACTTTGTGTTGCTCTGTTCATCAAAACACAATAGAATGTTGCAACCTTGCTTTATAATTTTTTTGAAAGTGGTTAAAGGCACTTGATGAAGAAGCTTAGCAGGAGAAATCTTGCTAACTGTTATGTATATATATAATTTATTTATTTATCTATATTACATTTAGTGGGTTTGAAATCTACAGTACTGTTGGGCTTTTTATTTTTTCTGGGCTCTTTGGGCAGAGGCCGTTAGGATATACCTTTGATAATACCCGACCCGGACTGTTGCTTATTGTAACACCCCCAAAATACCGCAGCGGAAGATTGTGTCATTGGGGTGCTATTTCATAATACAAAGCACAAGTTATAGAAAACGACCTCTAAATGAGACGTTTTGAAAAGTTATCATTCGATTAATGAAATCAGAGTTACAAACAATGAGGTCCCACAGTATAATACATAAATGTTTACAAAATGTTTCGAATGGTAAATGATAAAAGCGTAAGTCTTCAAAATATGTCGTGCGACTCTAAGTTCCATGCAATAGCTATCGCCTTATTGACCTGAGATAAACATGCTAAAGTGTCAACACAATGGTTGGTGAGTTCATAGAGTTTGTTTAACATGTAAAAGCCTTTAAAGAATGTTCACACAACAAAGGCATTGTAAATCACTCAGTTCCAAGTTCCGCCCATACAAAACTTGCAACCTGTGTGTTTACAACCCACTGCTAAAATATAGTACATTTTATAGTCAAGCACACATACAGTCATAATAGTTCACATTATTGCACTTAGTGTTGCTCCGTCGATAAGGGAGACTTTCAAATTGGACTGCTCCGTTTATATTGGGAGACTTTCGATCGAGAACTGCTCCGTTTATGTTGGGAGACTTTCAAATTGGACTGCTCCGTTTATGTTGGGAGACTTTAGAATTAGACTGCTCCGTTTATGTTGGGAGACTTTAGAATTGGACTGCTCCGTTTATGTTGGGAGACTTTAGAATTGGACTGCTCCGTTTATGTTGGGAGACTTTAGTGTTGGACTGCTCCGTTTATGTTGGGAGACTTTAGTGTTGCTCACGATGAAAGTAATAGCATTAGTTTTACTTCATCTCTGAAACCCAATGCATGTGTTATCCAAGGAGACTTATCATGCGAACGAGGGGACTGCTCCGTGTATGTTGGGAGACTTTCAAGTTTAGTATAACACAATAAAGTATAAGACAATCAAGTATATAACGCAATCAAGTAGATAACGCAATCAAGTATAATGCAATCAAGTGTAATGCAATCAAGTATAAATGCTATCAAGTATTATGCAATCAAGTATAAAAAGTATAGCGTAGCATAAAAGTGTAAATGTTTTGAGTATTTGTATTTGTAAAAGCAAGTAGTTGAGCATGTATCTCCCCCAAATAGTTTAAAACAAGTAGAGTAAAAGTGGGTCTACGAAACTCACCTTAATAAATGTGATATCCAATATATAACGAATCGATGGATAAGCCGAGAAACCTCTACGCGCAACCTAGAATATGATGTTGTATCTTAGGTTCTAAAATAACGATGTGAATGCATAAAAATGTCTTATATAGTTATTACATCAATTATGCTTGGATACTTAACATTTGTGAATTCGTGTAAGTGTTTACGTTTCGTTTATTTAAGTTTTCCCCGTCTAAATCTACCCGTTACTTCTAAACCGTAAATGATCACGACTCGATTTTTATGTCCTCGGAAAGGTAATTGATAGTACTAAACAGATTAGTGGGCCCTACTGCCCCAAAAATTATTTAACTAATGTGAAATTACCAATTTACCCTTAGATGTACTAGTTATTTCAATCAGCAACAAACTGTTTCACGGTTTTGGTCATAAGTCGAGTTCTACAACTCCGTTTAATGCACGGCCAGTGGCCATGTTCAAGTTAGGGTGTTAGATACAACTTTTATTTTTTGACCAACAGTTGGTTATATGCAAGTTTTATGAGTTTTACCCGTTTGAAATCTGTTACTCAGATTTGGACACGTTTAGCCGTTTTGGCTCTAGTTTATTCATCGGGATGAGTTACGGCACGAGCCACCCGGTGAAACGAACAAAAGACATAGATCTATAATCCTATGTAATTACTTAACTTTCTAAGCCCACGAAATTTATCCAGAATTTACGTTTACAGCCCATGTTCAGTTTCTGTTTTGCAATATAAGTCCTTACGATGTTTCTAGTGTTTTAGTCCGATTATCAAAGCGTAATCAAGTATAATAAGCATATATAACATGTAACATACCTAAAATACTAGTATATACATTAAGAAAATGATAACATAAGAGTTTTCTTACAATCCTTGTGATGAAACAAATCAAGAACCAAGAACTAGGACACTAAAACCTAAACCCTTTCAATATGAACCCGAGCTTCCAAATCCTTAACACATCATGCTAACCCTTGGTAGGATTGATCTAACCTTGTAAGAACACTTCTAAATCAGCCCTTTTTCACCTTGTATAGCTCCTAATCCAACCATGGAATCACCAAACAAACTCTTGAATCATGTAGGGAATAACTAGGCCTTGAACTTTGATATATAACTTGTAGTTTGAAGATTAAAGAATCATGGTGTTGTGAATTGTTTGTTGGGCATTTTAAACGGAGAAAGGGAGAAAAATGAGTTCCTTTTATAGCAAGATGAGGAGGTGCAAGACTTAGGATATTTACTTAACTTAGTTGCTAAGTTTCTACACATGTATAAGCTTCCTATGTAAGTTTCATGTCCTTATCTTGGTGATCACTTATAAAACGCCCCATGTGGCTTAAGTTTCGTTCAAGGCCTATCTAGGATGACTATATATGAGTTTCTTGGTATTATCTTGGTTACGGAGTGAGTTTTGGACCCGTTAATTGCTAACTGTAAGCCGTAAAGTCACGAAACTTAAAATCGGGTATCCAAATAATATGAATCTTATAAATATGTTAAAACTTATCAATATACTCTATATAAGCATATTAGATTAGTGGTACGTTCTATGGGGTTGCTTAAATGCTGCTAAAACTGAAAACGCGGGTCAAAAACGCGTAAAATGCAATTTATCGAAAAAGAACGAGATTTCAGGGAAATGATCGTGGATTTATTTAGAGTAGACTAAAATTAGTATAAAAGTGATATGAGATGTCAAAATGTGGTTTTCGTCGTACGTGGGATAACTTAATAGTTATACGTGAAGTCTAAAAGTTACGCGATTTCATCAAAAATGTAGAACGTACAAGGTTAATTTCTTTATGGTCAAAGGAGGAGGGAAATATGTTTGAATTTTCCAAAAATGTACAAGTTTCAAAATATCTTAGGAAATACAGTGCAGGAATGGTTAAGTCTGGTTCTACGTAGATTTGTTTAAAACGTAAGTTTAGTCTCGTACGACACATGGTTTATTTGGTAACATTTAAAAGAAATCTTAAAAATTCTCTAATTAATTGTGAGTAATCTAAAAATTAATCTGATGTGGGAAAAATTGTCAGAGGCGGTTTTCGTTATGCGCGGGATGTTGAAATGGTGTTCCGACCAAAATGAAACTTTAAGACGATGTTTTCTTAATAAATTTTGCGAAAATGATCTAACGATTATCCAACTCTCAGGTCATTACTAAAATAATTTATCTTACGAGAATGTGAAATAAAAATTTTACGGGATGAATAGTAAAAAGTGAATAGTAAATTCTCGAAAATGCGAATTGTTACACTTATCACTCACACTCCTTCGCTATTTTTCATGTATAATATATAATAAGGTCACTGACGCGATGACGATAGTTTTCTGCATTTATGTCTTTGGTAAGCGTACTTTATCAGCTCCCGTGTCTTTGCAAGGCACCCACATCCACATTGTGGTTGCAGCCATGGCGGGCTTCTGGTAACGCTTCCATACTCGTAGATCTGAGCGTCTCTATATATTATGTTGGAAATGCTCCTAAACTATATTTACAAGTGTTAGTCATCTATATGTAATAGGTTGCTTTAATATGGTTTTTATGTTAGTAATTAAGGCTAGGCTTATGTAGAAAGCTCATAAGCCTATACAAAGGCCCAAAAGGTCAAGGAAGGGACTAGATGTGTTGCCCTAGCTCCTTTCCCCTATAAATACCTGTTTACTTCTCATTTGAGAAGTGTTGTTCACCTCATCTATATTACGGATAACCTTTCCATATTATCGTGTGATTTGTGTGTTAAACCATCTTCTTCATCTCATTTTTATCATCTACATACTTGTGTTAACTTATGGTGACCTAACAGTGGTATCATACGTCATTTAGTTCGGTGAAACACTTTTGTTTTTGAAGCGTTTGGTCGTACGCGTAAGTTTCTCGTTTTACACCTTTCATTTGCATAAAGCTTTGATTTTTTCACTTATAAACTCAAGATTCTTATGGGTTAAGGTTTATATAGTGTTAAAGTTTCTAGTTTTAACAGAAAGTTTCAAACTTTACGTGTTTACATTCGTTTTTCATCTCGTTTTTAATCGTGGGTCAAGTTTACGCTGAAGCTAAAATTTCATCTTGGTTCATCAAGTTTAAAACTTTCTTGTTATTTTGGTGTTTTTGAAGCTATTTCATCATTCAAAATGAGTTTACAAAACGCTTTAGTGCTTAAAAATACGTTTTTGGTAAAATCTGTTGAGTTTACGCCTAAGGAAAACCCTATTCTTACGCCTAAGGAAAACCTTATTCTTACGCCTAAGGAAAAGCCTATTCTTACGCCTAACAGTTTACGCATAAGTCAGAAAGTTACGCCTAAGCAGTTTTACGCGTAAAAAAATGTCATCACGTTCTTCGAAGCTGTTGGTAACTCAGTGTTTTTCTTGCTTGGATAAGCCTGAAAAACACTTAGACTTGTGGATATCTCTCACACTTGGACAAGTGTGAAAGATTTTGGTTTCAAACCTAATCTTACGCCTAAGCAAAATACTTACGAGTAACACTTTACGCCTAAGAACTATCTTACGCATAAGGTACCTTACGCATAAGTCTTTAGTTTACGCCTAAGGTTATGTTTTACCACTATTCTTACGAGTAAGGGAAAGTTTACGCCCAAAGGAAGTTTATGCGTAAGCACATCAGATTACGCCTAAGGAATTGTTACGCCTAAGCACATCTTCAACAACAAACTCAAGTTTCATTCAATTACAAAGATCCATCAATAACACAAGTAGAATTAAAAAAAAATGTTTTAACAGTGAAAAAAAATATTTTGAGTAAAATTTAATTTTTAGGGGAGACTAAACGTTCAATTTTTACGCGAAATTCAAATTTTGGTTTAACAGTGAAAATTTTGGTTGAAATTCGAAATTTTTCGGTCAAATTTGGCGTCAAAATTGTCAAATCTCAAATTTTTCCTGCTACATTAGAATTGAATTTTATAGTGAATTTCAAATTTTGGGAGAGAAAATTTTTCAAATTTATTTTTAGAGGGAAATTAGAAATTCACTATATCGGCCTTTCGTGTGCTATATCGACTTCACACATGTTTGTTTGATTCTTCTGATCACATCGCAACAATCAAAAGGGAGAGAAAATATATCAATAAAGGTCTCAAATGATTGTACAGAAGTCACAAATCTCCACACCTACCAACAACATATTAAAATCTTCATCACCAAACCTTGCTACTGATGATTCTGAAGATCCATTTGTGGAAATGAACAAAGGATGGATGTTACTGACTAAGATGATGTACTCAAAATTTAAAAACTCCAAGAGTCAGACTTCATCAAATTCCCGAGATCCAGCAGTTGTACAAGGTGAAAGAGTTGATGCTCTAAGGGTTGTTGGGAATGTTGTGATTACAGCAACTATCAGGAATGCAGACAATGAGGGTATAGCATTGGAAAAACAGGATGACAACAGCAGATCAGGGGAAGATATCATAGCCAACTATGACACAGAGCCCAACTTTGACAAAGAACAAATGGTTGAGGAATATATCGTACCCACCTATGACACAGAGCCCAACTTTGACAAAGAACATATGGTTGAGGTACAATCTATTGTTGATCATATTATGCCTGCAAATGCGAAACAACAAATTGAGCAACCCGAATTCAGAAATGAAGGAGAGGTTGACCAATGTGTTGTACAAAGTCCAGAAAACTATCTTCTGTCTGAAAATAATACTATTAAAACGTCAGACTAAACTCTTGAATCTGAAAATATTTTTCTCAAAAAGACCATTGCTCAGTTTCAAAAGGATTTTTCAAAACTAGAGGCACATTTCACCTCTCTTAAACTTAAAATGAAAATTAATTGTGTGGATATATTAGTAAAAGAAAATGAGCATTTAAAGGCTCAAATTCAAGCAAATGGGCTTGCACATGCTGCTTTACAAAACAAATTGAGAAGATTAACTGGCAAGAGTATGGATACTAAGTTTTCAAAACCAAAAATCTTGGTGAAATCGTCTCTACAACCTATCAAATTCCAATCAGTAGTTAGACAACCAACTGCTTTTTAATCTGAACGATCAAAATCTTCAAAACCACGGTTTTCCTCCCAAGTTGTTGAGAATAATCATTTGACAAAACCAGTCACTCAACATTCCTGGCCTACGAATAATGCTTCTGTTTTTGTTAAACCTATTTCTGTTAAACCTCAACATTTAGTTGCTCCTGGCTCGTCTAGGATTAGTTCAAAAACTGATACAAATGACGCGTACAAGAACTATGATCTAGAATAGGCTAGGAAAAAGGCACTACTCCAAAAGGATGGAATCTTAGGTTCATGACTTCGTGTGATGCCTTCTAGTGTATTTCAGAACAATGCTAGTAGCGGCAAACCAAAACTTAAGTGTACTCAACAAACAGTTAGAAATAAACCCGTTGAACTAAAAGACAAATTTCAAAAACCTAATAGGTGGATCAATATAGGACGTAGACTCTTTCCAAAAGAAGTTTCAACATCTCCTAGATCTAACCTTAGATGGATACCCACGGGTAGAGTTTTCAAAACTGTTGGTCTTAGGTGGATTCCTACTGGCAAGATATTAAGTAGTTGCACCAAAACAAATGTGAAACTCATAGCATCTATCCCTGAGGCAGGAAATGAAATCATCAAAATAGTGTGTTCAGGTGTCAAGAAGATAATTGACACTACAACTTTATGCTTCTAACATCTGGAACCCAACTACACTTGGGGATCCATTTTTTTTTCTATCTTGCCCTCTCCTACTTTCTATACAGGTACAACATCAATGGCTTCTAAGTAAATCAGCTTAGGACCCATTTCTCACCATCTAAAATTTAATGATCCATCAGCTACACCACCATTGTAATTAATCGTCAAGAATTGGAAACTTTGTTTGCTCCACAGTTTGAAGATTCGTTTGAAATTCGTGCTTCAGATGTATCAAATGTTTTCGTTGCACAACCAGATCATATTCTAATTCCAGATACACTCTGAAACTACAACAACCATTAATGTAGATGCACCTCTAATCGAATCTCCGATAATAGAAGATCAAACTGTTTCCAACAACAATGACACAGCTGATGATCAACATAATGAACAGAGAAGTTTTATCCGCAGTTGATTCTCATGAGATATTTATGGTACTTCACACTTGTTCGATTAATTGGACATACATGGTTTCGTTGTCTCCAATTCATCATCAACATACGTGGTGTATGATTCTGATTCATTGAAAACATCGAGGGGGAAGAGAGTGTAGGTGTTCATTGCTTCCTTGAGGTTTTCTGCGAAAACCCTTTTCCTTCATGAATTTCTTCAATCAGGGGGAAGAAATGAGACGATATGTGGTTCAAATGTCTCACTTTGGTTTTATCGTCTCACTTTCACAGGGTTATCATGTGTGAAGTTACCTACATATGATGTTATGATGCCTCACACACGCTCATTTTATCAGAGTATTTGCATATACAAAGTTGATTATTATTCTGATAGACCTCAACAATCAGGGGGAAGTAGTATTACTTCATCTTTCATGGTTTGTTTGGTGTGATACGTCTACATAAGTGAGAAGATTTTATTGATTTCTTGCATGTTCCCCCGAACGGATTTTCCGCATTGTGTACAACTGTGATTACGTGACTAGACAGATTTTTTTGGTGTGGTTCACTGCTCATCTACAAATTCTGCTGCACAGTTAAAACTCCAAAATTTAGAAGACGTGTCTACTACATCAAAGTTTTGAATCTGCTGAAGACGGTTGTCAGTTTGGGGGGAAGCTGATTCAGAAACTTCGTCAATTGGGGGGAAATTAATCCGTTTCATACTTATTACATCATTTCCCAAATGGCTTGTACATAAATAGCAGTGTACAACCCGAACTTGTAATGAAAGGACCTTGTGGTACGCATCAGTGCCACAATCCTTATAAAAGGAGCGAAAGCTTCTTACTTTTGAGTAAAATTTATCAAACTTTCAACATTTTTTTCAAAATTTTGCTCAAAAGAACAAGTACTCTCTCTCTCGTGTTTTCAAAACCTCAAAAGTTAATATTACTTGTTGAGGAGAGTATTTGCAAAAATATCTTTGTTCAAACAATGTTCTTTGTGGAAATCTTCCCACAAAACTCGAAATGGTCATATTTGATATCAAAATTTCATCAAAAATAACATTAATATGCCATTTTTGAGGGGGCGAAAAATTGTGTGATACAAATATGTTGGATTGTGATTGAATCTAAGTGTGCATAGTCTTAACCATTGAATTGACGAGCTCTAAAATGTCGTAAATCGAAAAGACTTTTCCGGGACGGGTAATAATTTCAAACTAGTTCGCTAGTGATGTAAATATGTCTCGCAAAGGACTAGTCTTAGTAGAATGTACCATCCGAGAAACTCTTGGTAGACATTGATAAGGTTTTAAAATGTACCTTTTTGAGGAGTCGTTTAAGCCCTTATTTGATCACTTTTGTATCCGTTATTACTTAATATTGTTCCTTTTCACTTTTTAGGTATCTTGAAGGCGAAATGCTGGAATGACACTTATTCGGACGAAAAGGCGCGAATATACGAAGAAAATGGCCAAAGTCAAGAATCGAGACACTCAGTCTTTGGAACCGAAGGGGACGGCGGGTGTTATCTGCGACGCCGCCGACAACTTTGTGAAGGCTCGAAGCCAAATTGCTCATTTACAAGTGACGGCTTCGGGTTTTAAAAGAGTAGGCGTCGCAACCTAGACGGCCTAGATTTGATCCGACGACGTCGAGGCGAAGAGGACGGCGTCACAAGCATAAGGTGACGCCGTCATAAGACTAACGTGACCAAGATGAAACCATAATGACGGCGACCGACGACGTCACAAATCAAAGGTGGCGCCGTCGCGTTTGTAATCTTATATATAGAATCCGAATTTTTAGTTTTCGTGTGTAGTCTTTGGAGTAAAACCTAAACCAAACCAAGGCTATCTTGTACAAGATTTTGGGGTTCCATACCCTATCTTACATCAAGATAAGTGTTTTACTTCATTAATTCAAGTATGTCTTCAATTAATTGTGTGTATGCTTGCATGTTCCCCATGTCCGGCTAATTTACTTGTGTGTTTGCTTAGGAAATATGAAACTTAATTATTGAATATTGATTGGTTGTCTCTTATCCTAATTGTTAATGATCTAGTATTGCGATAGGTCATCCGTTGTGTAGTTAATGCTTGATTAATCTTTGTGAACCTTAGCTTATAGTACCTAGAGTCATTGTAGGCTAAACCATCCAAGAGTACCTTAGCGTTAAGTTTATAAATCCTAGAGATTTTGTAGGAAATAACCTTTGGTAGTTTCAAAGAGTTAGGGATAAACGCATACCCTACGACCTTAGACATACAACGCGATTAAGAATAAGGACGTGACAATTCAACCATCAATAGAAGATAATTAAGGAGTAATAAAACCTAAGTAAACACATCTTTAAATAATCATACGAGCACACAATAATTAGATATAGATTACCCTCACCTTAGTTAATTAAATAATTAGATAAGTAGAGTAATCGGTAGAAATACCAACCCCCCAAATCCAAACCCGAGATTCGTACCTTTCCATTTCCTAAAAAACATAAAAAAAATAAAAAAATAATCTTCCTCAACTCCAACCTTAGCGTAGTAACTTCTCACTAGCATTCCTATTCCCCTAGAGAACGATATCAATTCCGTGGCTTACCCTAATACTACACTACAACGATTAGGTTCATCGCCTAGGGTGTTGAAAACTTGCTCGACGAAAAGGAAGTTCCTTTGACCCCGAACGACGCGTGTAGCGTTATCAGGTTTTTGGCGCCGCTGCCGGGGAATAGAATAGCTAGTTAGGAGTCCATCTCGTTTAGGTTTCCTTGCTTGATTCCTATCAAGTAAGCTTTTTTCCCAAATTTTAGCTTCCTCGTAGTCTATCCCCCTTCTTCATGACCTTTGTTCGTATCCCATCACTTTTCATCATGGAAGGTGATTGCTCATCAACCAACAACCCACCACCGAATAAACCACTTTCAATCAAAAACCAACCCAATGACCAACACAACCGCCGAAACTGTTATGTGAGTACAAACACCGACCTTCAAGATTTGCAAAAGATATTGGATAGTACAATTAGGGATGCTGTTGAGAAAGTGGTCAGCGCCTCTGTAGTTGGCTCCATGATCGACATCAATTCGGAAAATGGCTTAGTGAATAGAAACGTGAATGAGGAGGATAGTGCTTATTTCAATCTTTACCCCACTAAGGAAGAGGTTGCTTACCATCAATACATAATAGATAATCCCCGATCACCCATCATTAGGATATGTCCAAAGATTAGGAGAGGAAATCCTTGGAACCTCAAAATTCCTTGTATGATTGGATATAGGAATGTCGAACATGCTTACATAGATACGGAATCTCCATTAATGTGATGTCATCACCGCTTACAATGACATTATGAATGAGCGACTTAAGATTAGAGAGACCCTAAGTATCCAAAGTGGGGTTTGCAACTTTGTGGGAAGAGTAAAGGATGTACATGTCTTTATAGGTAATTTCACCCACCTAGTTGATTTTGTGGTCCTAGAAGACATCGGATGTGTCATTGATTATAGCTTATCCCAAGTAGTGCTAGGAAAACCGTTTGTTGAAAAGTCTAAAATGAGCCATAACAAGTTTGATGGAACGGTTAGGTTTAAGGAAGGGAAGGAGGAGATCACTTATAGGATACCTTGGAAGACGAACGGATACGGCCCTTTATCCCTTTTTGAACGAGACAACATTAGAGCTTTTGAGAAAAAAAGCGAAGACGATGTTGAAAAAGGTTTGAATTTCATGTGGGAGAAAAGGAGACTTTATTATAAGGATTGCATGACCCTAGGGCCTAGGTATAAAGTCGATGAAATTTTTTTCAATATGATAGAATTCTCATTGAGAATGAAAAACGAGGCCACGACTTCGAGTCTAGCTACAAGACTCATAAATAAAGAAAAGCGCTTCATGGGAGGCAACCCATGCTTAATTGTTTGCTTGTTTGTGTCGTGTATCTTTATTGATTGTTTATTCTCATGTTTAAATTTGTAAAATGCTTTATTTTGTCTTTAACCTCGTCTTAATTACATATAAAGGTATTTTACATAAGGGATAAGTGTAGGAGGATTACACATGTTTTCAAAAGAAACGTAAACATGAGAATTTCAATTAATTAAAAGATATACATGTGTGTTTGTTCGAGTCAAATGCTTATATCGAGTCATAATTGATGTTTTGCAGAAATTTTTCTAGATTCTAAAGATGTAAATTTTCCGTAATTTTTTCATAAAATCGCACCGCTTTTTGTCGATAACTCGATCGCAAACGGCCGGGAAGGAGCAAAACAACCGATTACTTTTTCTCGCTTTTCGAGCTACTTATAAATTTTGGAATTTTCCGTAAATTCAGAAACATCCATTCCACAAGCATTATATCCTAGTTTAGTAGAGTCCTATATATATTATTATCACGATTTTACGCGAAGGTTTCGCTTATTTTCTTCAAGTGTGCAGTTTAATTTACCAAGAAGAAGATACATAAGATGAGAAGGAGCTTTTCACGCAAACGTTCTTCTTGAAGATGTAACCACCACTTTACACGGATCCTACCGAGCTAATCAGGGGAGTACTAGTTTCTTTCATCTTTTATTACCTTCCATTATCATAACTTTGATATTTTCGAGGAACATTGGGGACAATGTTCAGTTTAAGTATAGGGAGGGAAAATAAAACGGGAACTTTGAAACTATGCTTATCCTTGAATATTTGCTTTGCCCAATTGCATTTGTGTAATAAACCATGAGAAAATGTCGGTTAGGGTAATTTTGGCACCAAATTTAAAATTATTCATGACATATAGGAGTGGGCCATTAGTCTTAATAAAGCGTCTCATGGATAGGAAATTATATGACTAGCACAAAACCCTTTACCACTTAAATTCCACCCAAATGCGAGGATCGCCTTAGATTAGTAGGAATTAAAGCATTCATCTTTGATGCTTAGAGTGTGAACCGGTAGTATAATAGATTCTAGAACTTGTTTTGTGATGCATTCCGAGATCGCTAGTAAGACTACACTTGTGTAGTTAGGAATAACTAAATGATAAGAGGCATTAGGATAACCCTTGTTTGATACCGTAATATAATTACTTCTTCCACATCTACCGAGTAATTCCCCACACCTTTGCTTTGTACTCATCTTTAGTACACGATACCCCTAGTTAACCCTCCGAGCCTATCCTTTTCGCGGTTCTCGTGATGTTTCGGTTTTCCGGAATATCAATGAAGAGCATTGTTTACACCCCACCCCCAAATGTACATCCAAATCGCCTTAGCCTACCTTGTATGCACATAGTGCATTATTGTTATCACTCTAAACCCTTAGTTCAATTATCTAGTTGCTTGCATAAGTTGCTAAGTCGAGTCATATCCTTTGTACACAGTTTTGGGACGATTGGGACTCATGGGAAAAGTTAAATTTTAAGAGATGACGGGAAGGGAACGTTAAATTCAAATTCCCTTTATTTGCATAATAATGTACTCCAAGTGTTTTGATCTTTTCAATTCGGGTCATATTAGTGTTAGAGTAATAAAAACTCAAGTGTAGGGATGTGCCTATAAATCCCTATCATTTCGATGTTATCGTAGAGGATGGTAGAGTAAAAGTGTATGAAAAAAAAAAAAAAAAAAAAAAAAAGGCTACCATCCTACATCTATCTTTCAATTTATGTTTGTTTATTTCAGTTATCTAAAGTTTAGAGTGTCGAGTCTTAACTTAGCAATGTCATTCTTCGCATGCTTGTAACATAAAGATTTTTGACTTGCCACCACTAAATCGCCTATTCCATCAAACCCTCATCCACAAAAAAGATTCACACGCTGAGGTGGAAGCGGATGATTGATTTTGTAAGAGTGGATCCCATAAAACCAATCATCCACTTTCACCTCAGCGTGTGGATGTATCACTCCTTTTAAAAAAATATATATGAACATGGTGTTTGGTTACAATAATAGAAAACTGCCGTTGAAAAAAACAAATATTACATCCGTCCCAAAATATAAGTCCACTTTTGACTTTTCAATGTCTTTCTCTTTCATATTTGACCATAATTTTTTTTTTTCGTGTTATATAATAATTGATGCAAAATATATAAACGGATTCGTGTTTCAAATATATTTTCATTGATATACTTTTCATCAAGTATCATATAGCACGAAAATATATAATTATAATCAAAGTCAAAAAACAAAGACTTTAAAAAGTCAATTATGTACTTATATTTTGAGACGGAGAGAGTAATAAAAAACTAGAAACATACTTGAAAAATACGTTTGAATACAAAACCCGGAACCCCCTTGAATTCACAAACTTTTATTTTTAATTTTCTTCTAAAATTATACTTTTATTCTTTTTCTTTTTAGATACTACAGTAATTTATTGTCCGGTGTGTTACGTTACACCAATAATTTATATCATGGAGCAATACAATTTACGTTGCGATCACTTGAAATGGGCTTCAGTTTATACCTTTCAACGAGTAAATAGACTATCTGAATCCTAACATACATGAAACAAAATAGAAAATTCAAAATTGGAGTGGTGTATTAGTATAGGATAGGAATCAAACGCATTATTGGAAGATTTGCTTTGTATAAAAGCATGTTGGATCAATCACATGAAAGTTCTAGCTTAGAATAAAAATGAAAAATACTAGCCATGTGCCCGAAATAAAATATTTATGTTTTGGTCATGTTAAGCACTGGTTCATATTTAATTTTTTCTGATGCAATCTCGAACAGATATGATTTGATAGGAGTATTATATTTCCAAATTAAAAAGTCAAGTTTGCTTTCGCTTCATTAGCCTAGATTTCTGTATTCGTCTATTCCACATTTCCTACTCAAACTCAACGACAAGCTGTTCATCGCTATAACTTTTTAGTTTTGCGTAAGCATCAATCTATAAAAAAAAAATACAAAACGAAATAGCCATGGTTCCTTAGTCTGCCCAGCCTTGTGAAAGATATCACAAAGAGAAACATGATCATTCTTATTAATTACTAATTTTATTACAAATGACAAACACTTGATCGGGAGGATGAACAAGTCTGCAATGTCATAATTGCTTAGGCTATCCGCAATAAGGGTAGCGACCGATTGGGTTGTCTCGGTCGTCAATCGGTCGGCCTTGTTGTAGCCGAATCGGTTGTGGGCGGTTGCTGGGATGAGGGTCGACTTCTCGACCGATTACCACACTCGGTCATTAAAGCTTATTTGTGTTGTGTTGTGTTGCGTGTTTTAACTAATTAAAAAGTTATTTTTGAGGGGTATGTTTTTTGTAGTATAAGTTGTCCTATTGTGAAATGAGGTCGCAGGAGAGAAAGTTAATGTGGCAAGAAAAATATGATTTAATGAGGGTTGTTATTAGGGTAGGTGGTGAGTGGTGACTAAAACAACTTAGCCATTTGGGCTGCACTGGGTGACACATTAGCATTTTCAGTTTTTCACTTTCAATACTCACTCTCAAAATACCTTTTCACTCACAACTAAACACAACTTAGCCATTTAAATCTCACTCACCCCTAATTTTATTTTATTTTTTTATTCTTACAAACAAATTAAATTTCACCCTTTCAAATAAAAATACAATATGAAACTAAAGATGTGCCCTAAAATCTTACCGGCCATTTGGTAGCAAACTAAATGCCCTTTTACAACAAATAAGCCCAGCCCAACATCAATAACCAAAGGCGATCATATGAATAAACCGCTTTACACAAACAATGAGTCGGTTTCTTTTTTCTTTGACAAAAAATGTCAAAATCACACCACCTCTAGAAAACCAAAAACTAGAAGTCTAGAACCTGCTTTGTATACTCATTATCAAATGGCCGCTAATATTTACATAAAACGTTTATACCACACTTTAGGTACATGATCTCATCTCTTTTTGCTCCAATTTATATTTATCACAATTTAATCATTTCATTACGAACTGTATATATTTTCTGAGTTATGTTTGAGTTAATTCTATGTAGTTATAATTAATTAATCATTTTGATATATATTCATTAGGCGAAGTGCACCGGCATGATTTTATTTTTATTTATTTATTATTATTTTTTGTTCATTTTTACGCCGAGTGTAAAAACTAGAAAGGGTTGAAGTAGTTTCATCGTTTTAATTACGTTTTCAAAATCTTTTCAAGTTTGTTTTGAAAGACTTTTAGATTCGAAATTTATATGATCTCAACACAACAATATATGGACACGAATAATATTAACAATAATAAAGTAAGAAGTATGCAAAAGTAAAGGAAACATACGATCAAACCGAGACACGGGGATTTGTAATGGTTCGGTTACGAAGATCATTCTTCGCCCTACTCCACTCCTTGAGTACCACACACGAGGGTTTCATAAACACTATATCAACAAGCTCCCTTATGGCGGAACAAACCGTACACATTCGCTTACACCAATTAACGACGCTAAGCGGGGTGTCTAGTCCTAATCCTAGCTAGAACCAATCTACACGATACTACACGTAATATCAACCGCTACACACAACACAATTCGGACCAACACCAAGTCCGAATCAACACACAACACGATTCCGAGCTTACACAAAAGTCGGATCTTACACAAGAATTGAGATACAAAGAATTTAGATTGAAGAGAGAAACGTAACAAAGGTTACAAGGTGAATGCCTATTCTTCAACACTTCGTTTCTTGACGAATACGAGCGTTCTTCTCTTGCACTTTGAGGCAGAGAGGATGCGATCACTTTTAAACAAGTTACAACACGTTAATGTGATCAAAGAAGAGAGTTTAGTTTGATTTGGGAAGACATAAAGTTTTAGTGCTCAGGAGGTGATTTTTTCTGCTGAAATAGTGCATGCTTTATAGTCACCAGTAGGAGCGGGGGACGGTCCCTTAAACCTTGGACGGTCCTATATATATAAGGGACTGTCGCCTTGTTTATGGGACCGTCCCGACATATTCTCCTATTTTGTCCTGCTGTGATGAAAAATTATCTGTTGAAAATTTTGTATGGTTTGGGCGGAAAAAATAGTTGTTAGATAATTTGAAATTCAAATCTATTTTTCTTATTAAAACATTTATTTATAATTAAAAAAAATACTTTATAAAAATATTTTGTCACATAAAAATGTGAGGTTTGAAGAAAAATAAATTATTTGATCACTTAACAAAGTTGGTAGATTGTTTGTTTATAACTTAACAAAGTTGGTCGATTAAAAACTTATCAAGTATAGTTTTACGTAATGTGTCTTTATATTTTGTGATTATCAAAACGTATAGGGATCGAAGAATGCAAATGACGTTTTTGACATTATTTGTATTAACAATCTCCCCCCTTTTTGTGAGACATTTATTTTTCTAGGTGGTGGAGTTTTTGATCTAGTCATTGGTTTATTAAATCATACTCCGGGTTTTATTAATGGTTTATAAAAACGTTTAACTTCTCTTATGCTAGCAATAGGTACCATAGTGTTCATAACAGTTAAGTGTGTTTTGGTGTAGGACCTAAAATAGATTTTGGCGCAGTCACAGAGTTATCCACTGTGGACGGTCCTTTAAATACAGGACGGTCCTTTATGTTTTCGGGACCGTCACTTCTATTTTGGGGACCGTCTCCAGTAGACTCAACGACCTGAGATTTTACAAATTTGACTTGTTTTGTCCTACTTGTTGATGCTTCAAAGAAGTTATAACATATACCGGTTTTATCATAAGAAAACTTTTGAGCATTTATCATTTGTTTAAGAGAATGAGTACTCTTTTCAAATTTGTTTAGTTTTGAAGCTTCCTCTTTGAGTTTCTCATTTTCGATTTTTAGGTTTTGACACGATTTGCACTCTACATCAATTTTTTTGCCTTTCTCAAGTCTAGATAGTTTATCTTTTAGTTCCAAGATTTCTTTCTCTAGTTTAGATTTAATAGATTTTAGAGATTTATTTTTGAAAATTATCTTCTGACTCATTTGACAAATACGATCATATTCATTATCTAATTCAAGTGAGTTTAAAGAAGATGAGTCATCATCATAGAGTTCGGTTTCAAAAGGTACCTCTTTTGAAGTTCCGGCCATTGGACATGTTTCGTCCTTGGTCTCTTCATCGCTATCGCTTCAAGCACCATCGATGTATGCCTTTTGGTTCTTTTCTTTTAGTTGTTGAGGACATTCTCCTACTAGATGTCTTAAATCACCACATCTAAAACATCTTTTCCTGCTTTTTCCATATTTGTCATCTCGACTCTTTTGAGGCGCTTTCTTTTCGTCTCGTGTTTGTCTTATGATTCTACCTATTCGTTTAAAGAACTTCTTGAAGTCTCTGACCGCCATGGCATACTCTTCGTCTTCACTTTCAGAACTTGAGTTTTCATCATCACTAGATTCCTTTTTAGATTTTAAAGCAAGAGATCTTCTTTCTACTTTGCTCTTAACTATTTCGGAATCATTCTTGATGATTAGCTCATGAACCTTTAGGTTTCCGATAAACTCATCAAGTGAGAGTGAGGCTAAATCTTTGGATTCTTCTATAGCCGTGACCTTTGCTCTCCACTTTGGATGTAAAGCCCTAATAAATCTCCTAACACAACTCTTGACAGAAACACCCTCATCAAATACTTTTAGGCTAGTAATAATAGTATTAAATCTTGCAAGAGCACTATAAATAGATACGACTTCAGGAATGACGAATTGTCCACATTGTTGAACAAGAAGATCGATCTTGTTATCTTTGACATGGTTATTACCTTGATGTGTGACTAGCAAAGTTTTTAAAATATCTTTAGCCATATTACACATGAAAATTCTTTGAAATTCCTTTTTAGGGAAAGCATTATAAATAACCATTTTTGCTTCATCGTTGTTAGGATTTAGAAAATCTTATAGTTAAAGAGTCGGTCACCTCAAGTATATGTAATCGTTAGAAAGCTCGTAGTCGTAGTTATTTAGTGTTAGTAAGTAGTTTGTTAAGTACCACCGTGGAGGACGGACAGGTCTTTACCCACTGTATGTCTGATCCACTGCCCGAAGGAGGGCGTCTAAGCTTGTAACTATAAATACCCTTTTCCTAGCAAGGCAAAGGGTTGGAGCTTTCAATATCATTTTTCTTTGTCTCACTAAGTTCCCAACACTCTTTACTTTCTCTCTCTAGAACTCAATTCATACGCCCCATTGATTTGTGTGTTTATGTGTTTATGAAATCCATTATGTCACAAATGGTATCAGAGCCATGGTTTGATCACTCATCCTTCATGTTCTTGGATTTCTAGTGGTTTTCATAAGGTTTTTTGGGTTTGAATGAGTTTAGAGTAGTTAGCATCATTTGAATCATTTCTTGTGTTAATGTTTGGATTTTGATAGTACTTTTGTGTTTAGAATCATTATAAGTGTTTAGGTTTTGGTTTGGAAGGTTTGAATCATCGTGGTTGAGTTGTTTTTGGATTAAAAAGTGGTGTTTTTGAAAGTATCTTGGATGCGAGTTGTGTCTCGGATTGTTTTTCTTTGATGCGAGTTGTTTCTTCTGTGTACGCTTATTGAAGCGACTTGTCACATATTGTATGCGACTTGTCACGATTTGTGAAGCGAGTTGTCTTTTGAGACAAAACGACAAGAAAGGACAAAGTAGTAGAAGTAGTGGGTGTACTTGTGTACTATGCGAGTTGTCAGTCTATCCGAGTTGTGTTTTATGCGATTTGTCTGTTAAGCGAGTTGTCGTTTAAGCGAGTTGGAAATCAGGGTGCGAGTTGTCTTGTACTGCGACTTGTTATATACTGCGACTTGTCTTGGCTGCGACTTGTCTTGGGTGCGACTTGTCTTGGGTGCGACTTGTCAAGTGTGCAACTTGTCTATTGAGACTTGTCATTTCTTCGTGTTACGTTTTACGGTTTCTCTTTTGATTTAGTAAAATCTCGTGAAAGAATTTATTTCCCGGTTTAATTAAAGAATAGGAAAATCCCGTAGAATCTGTAATCATGTCTACAATCACTTCTTCTGTTGCTGATGACGTTCAAGCTGCAGGATCTGATACTCGTCCTCCCATGCTGGATAGAACCGATTATGACTCTTGGGCACAAAGAATCAGACTATACTGCTTAGGAAAGGAAAATGGGGTTAATATCCTCAAGTCAATTGATGAAGGACCATATCAAGTTGAGACTACGAGACATTCTTGAAAGCTGCTGCGATGGTTCGATTATATTAGGATTGGATAGACCAAAGACGTATGATGAACTTATCGATAAGGAGAAGAAGAGATACGATGCGGACATCGTGGCTTCAAACATCATACTTGTGGTTTACCTAAGGACATTTACAAGTTGATCAATCACAACACCAGGCGAAGGCAGTATGGGACAATGTGAAGATGCTTCTCTCGGGTTCTGAACTGACTAAAGAAGACAGGGACTCTCAACTGTATGATGACTTTGAGAACTTTAAGATGAATCCAGGGGAAACTGTTACCGAATATCATGTGAGATTCCACAAGCTTATGAATGATATGAGAAATATCAAAATGACAATGCTAAATATTCAGCTCAATTCAAAGTTTGTGAACAACATGAATCCCGAATGGCACAAATTTGTCACTGCAGTCAAGCTTAACAAAGGTTTGAGGAACACCAATTATGAGCAATTGTATGCTTATTTGCTCTAGAATGAGAAGCACGCTGTGTTTGAACGGATGATTCTGGAAAAAAATCAACAACAATCGTGGAACTGCAGTCTCATCAAATGATTCAACTGCATTCTATTCTAATGTGGGAATTAATACCAAAGCATCTCAAGTCATACCTACTGGAAATGGTAATCACAAACTCATTCCGGATCCAGGGTATAAACCTCCAGATTCAGACACATTTAAGGAACAACTTGTTAATCAACTGGCTCTAATGGTTAAGCAAAACCTGAACTTCACTTCACACACCAACAACCATCTCAGAATGGCTTCCAATCTTCACAATCATGCTACAGTTAAATAAGGAAAGGTAGTAGTGCAAAATGTGCAAGGAAGACAGAATGAACAAGGAATGGCGGGAGGGGTTATGGAAATCTTGGTGTAGGTGGAGGATATGTGGCAATCGAATCGAGGAAGGAACATGGCTCAAGGTCAAGGAAGCCAATCAAGTGTTACAACCGTGGTGGAGAAGGACACATTGCGAGGCGCACTTCTCCTAAACGTCCACAAAATGCAAAGTACTTCAAGGACAAAATCGATGGTACAAGCTCAAGATAATGGAGCGATATTGGATGAAGAAGAATTGTTGTATCTTCTTCAAGGAAATGCCAAAACTTACGATGCGAGATGTGGATGAGCGGCCGGTCACGGTATGGGACACAACAATCCAAATGCATTTCAAGTTGCAGATTGTGATGCATTTGACTCTGATGTCGATGATGAACCTTCTGCCCAGACCATCTTCATGGCTTGTATCTCACCAATGGTCTCTCCAAAGGCTCCCTCACCACATCATGCCAGTCCCTCCAAGGAATCAATCATATCAGATGTATTGAAACTATACGATGAAATTGATGTGCAAAAGATACACGACAAGGTACAATCAACTGAAATTATTGAATCAGATATTGAAAATATGGGTAATAGCAATGTTGTCCAATATGATCAATATGTGAAACAAAATGAAAGTGAAATTGTACCAAGTGATGCATCTTCTGCAGTCAATGATGACTATATTTTTTATGAATACACTGCATGTGCCCCTGATGATTCTATAACCTCTGAACTGAATGCCTATAAGGAACAAGTTGCTATATATGAACAACGGGCTAAGTTTGAATTGACTAACCGTGAGCAGGAGATGGATTTCCAAATGCGTACAATTATCAGAAAAAGTAACTTTAGGGAAGAAATGTTAAAACAAGATTTAAACTCTTTGCAAGAAAAGCTCAATAAAACTGTTAAGCAAAAGCAAGAACTTCAAGAAAATGTAAAGGTGCTTAAACAGGAGTTTACTGCTAAGGAATCAAAACTTTTAAATGACTTTTCCAACTTAAAAACTTTGAAAAACAAACTTGAGAACAAATTGTACATACAAGGGAATACCATTCAGAGTGCTCACATGATCACTAAGCATAGAGCCTTAAGCGATAAGCATAGTATTCCCCTTGTTGAGGTACCCAATCCCGAGTATGGAAAAGTTGCTAGAGCTGCACAAAAGGTAGTCTATAATGTTAATGAGATTCTTAAGCCTAGGCAAACACCATCATGTATAGGAAGCACTGATGAGGATAGAAAATTAGAAGATGCCTCTAGGGAGAAAATGGAAAAGAAGTTAAATGATCCTAAGTGTACAAAGCATAAAATAACGTTTAAACCCCATGATTACACTAAAGAAAACTGGATAACCTTGAATAAGTTTAAACCTCAAACTCAATTAACCCCTGAGCAAGTATTCTGGAAGAAAGATTTAGATAAACAAAAAATCGATAACCTGATTGAGAAGAATCCTCCCTATAGGAGAATGCCCCCAGCCACTGTCTATCCCCCAAATACGCCTATGCATTTAGTGCCCAGAACCCCCTCTACTTAAAGCAAGACCTTAATCAGTCTATACGTAGTCTATCAATTGTTTGTTGACTTTGAGAAAACATGTAAGAAGAAAATTACACCTACAGGGATTACAGAAGGGGAAAGGGGTTTTGAGCAAACTAAAGAGTGTTATTTAACTATGGTCATGCCTTTCTTTAAACTACTAAAAGAACAATTTGAAAGTCTTCAAAAGGGCATTGATACGGAGATTAAAGAAATGAAAAAGGTGTTCAATGAAATGGAAATTGAGGTCAATGATTATGAACGTGAACTCAAATGTAATGAAATTGAAAGGAAGAATCTGCATATCTTAAATGAGAACTTGATTTCTAGTTGTGTTGCTCAAAATGTGTTTTATACTGTTACAAATTATTCTATTACTGCTCCTCAATTTCATGAATTATCTGTTGCTTTGAAAGTTTCCCATGATCGTGACGTTGAGCTTGAAAACAAAAATTCAAAACTGAATGAGAAAATAGAGCAGGATGATCATGATAACTTGGTAAAACATTTTTCTAAGTTGGAAGTTTAACATTTTGCTTTACAATTAAAATATCAACATCTCAAAGAAAACGTTAAAACCTCAAATGTCAAGACATCATCGGATGCTCCTGAGTTTGATGCAGTTTTTGAAATAAGCAATCGTGACGAACATATTCGAGCTCATTGTAACACAATCAAAAGATTGAAAACCCAAATTTCACAATTAAAGGGTGAAAAGAATAATGTGAATGGCTCCCAAATGCCTCCTCCGTTATATTCTCAAAATTCTCAAAACTTTCATCTTCAAAACATCATTAACGTTTTACAACAAGAAAATGAGAGTTTTCTAGAAGAAAATGAAAAGGTTAAACAACATTTCAAAGATTTATATGATTCAATGAAAGTCACTCGTGACAAGAACAATAAAAAAATAACGTCTTTACAAAAGGAAATCGAGAATCTAAAGAGTCAGGTAAGAGGGAAAATGCCAATTTTCGGTGATGAGAATCTAGTATCAAAGGCATCTGCGGATTCTAGGTATGCTGTGACTGTAAAGTATATTCCCCCTCATCTTAGAAATAACGAACTTGTGTGTCAAGAATATTTTCGTATCTTAAGGATAGTCTAGAATGTCTCCGTGAGATTGTCGAAGAGGATAGCATAAATAAACCACTTGATAGAGAAGTTAGGTATGCATGCTTATATGCCAAATGATCTCAGGAGCTTTTAGAATGTTTAAGAGCAACATGCCCTAAATCCTTTTGTACTAAAGATAAAATCATTATGCCATACTCTATGCCTAGTATTAAGCATGCGACTCTTGATATGCCTTGTTCTACGCCAAAAGTAAAGTATGTGAACTTTGATGTGCCTTCTAGTACTTCAGATCCCAGCACTTCTAGATCAGGAATGCAAAAATTAGCAAAACCAACTAATGTTCCCATCATTCCCTCACAGAGTAATCAGGACGCTAAAGCAAGCGGTCAAAGCCTCCAGAAATACAAAGCAAGATAGGACCTCAAGCTAAGTGTGATCAATGGAAGAAAGTAGAAGACCACCCTAGGAACAATAAGTTTGTGTTGAATAAGACGAATCGTGTTGATTCTAGTATTAGCTATAAAGCGTCTTGTAATTAATTTGAATTCGCTACTACTTGCAAAACATGTAATGAATGCTTGATTTCTGGTATTAATCATGAATGTGTTGTGAATGATTTGAGTAATGCTGTTAAGTCTCCGGTAAAAATGTTAATACCAAGAAACAGGATAAGAATGTCAGAAAACCAAGGTGGAAGAAGGCTAGAAAACATTGGAAATCTACAGGAAGAAAATTTAGTAATGTAGGTTATCAATGGATACCTACTGGCCATAAATTCAACCTTAATGAGTTGTGTCCTAAATTATCTAAATCAATGCCCATTAGGAAATGGATGCCCACTGGTAGAGTGATACCTTTAAAAAGTGAACACACTTTGAATAGATCTACTATCACTTCTAGTCACGGATCTACCTATAGTGATCTCATTGATTCTATTTCGATATGGGTGTTCCAATCTGGTTTACTAACCAAGTGGAACCCATTCTCGCATGGGGATCCAAATTATCCATCATCCATACTTGTGCGTGTTCAAGCGCAGGTCGTTCAAATCGATTACGCGGTACACGGACTCGTTTGTTCCAAGCATATGGTCGGAGATCGCTCACGGTCATGAACTTCGTGAGTAAATTCATTGGGACCGTTAGATTCGGGAGCGACCATTTTGGGGCAATCATGGGTTACGGAGATTATGTTGTTGGAGATAGTGTAATTTCCATGGTATATTATGTTGAAGGCCTTGGTCATAATTTGTTTTCTGTTGGTCAATTCTGTGATTCTGATCTAGAGGTGGCCTTTAGAAAACATACATGCTTCGTTAGAGAACTAGATAGTGTTGAACTTTTGAAAGGAACTCGTGGAACCAATTTGTATACCATCTCTATCGAAGACATGATGAAGTCCTCTCCAATCTGCTTGTTGTCAAAGGCTTAAAAAACAAAGTCATGGTTATTGCATCATCGTCTCAATCATTTGAACTTCAGAACCATAAATGATCTTTCTAGAAAGGACCTTGTAAGAGGTTTGCCCAGATTGAAATATGAGAAAGATCATCTTTGTTCAGCATGCCAATTGGGAAAAAGTAAGAAATACACCCATAAACCCAAACCTACAAACTCAGTTATGGAAGTTCTACATACTCTTCATATGGACTTATGCGGACCATGAGAGTGCAAACGATAAATGGGAAGAAATATGTGTTAGTCGTTGTTGATGACTACTCTCGATTTACTTGGGTTAAGTTTTTGAGGACAAAGGATGAAACTCGGATGTCATCATCAAACTTATCAAACAACCGCAGTTCGACTTAACAAGGCATTAGAATTATTCGAAATGACAATGGGCGAGTTTGTTAAAAAGAACTAAGTCGTTTTATGAAACCATTGGAATCACCATCAAAGAAGTGTTCCACGTACTCCTCAATGAGCAGTGTAGTTGAAAGGTGAAATCGGACTCTTGTGGAAGTCGCAAGAACTATGCTAATTTACTCAAAGGTTCCAATGTTTCTCTTGGTGAAGCCATTGCCCACCGCTATACCCAAAACCATTCCCTTATCCACACCACTCATGGTAAAACTCTATACGAACTTGTCCACAATCGAAAACCTGATCTCTTTCCTTCATGTGTTCGTCTCTTGCGAATCCTCACCTGCAGCTCCATATGTACCTCCTTACGAAGGCGATTTGAAGAAATTTTTGATCCGATGTTTGATGAATACTATGAACCTATTGCCAATGATCGTCCTACACCATCAATAGTGGCGGCTCCTTATCCAATCAACATAGATAATCCTTCGGGTTTACGTGATCGAGTCAAGAAGCACTCTTTGAAGATCACTCATCATCATCATCATCCTCAAATCCTCAATCTTCGAGTGTACATCATGGAAATGCTACGCCAACTATGATGGAGATAACCCTTTTCCACTCCGGAAGATGCACCGTTTGAAAATATTTTTGCTCCGATCCATCATCGAACCATCTTCATCGAGGGGACCCCAACTCGCCACATCGGTTCCTCAACAACCTCACGAGCATTTGGAAAATGGACACATGATCATCCATTGGACAATATCATTGGAATCCTTCTCATCCGGTATCCACTGTAAACAACTTGCTACCGATGCCTTATGGTGCTTCTTCAATTCCATATTATCAAAGGTCGAACGAAGATGTTAAAACCGCATGTCTCGAGGACAGTTGGTTCAATGCAATGCAATAAAAATTCATGAGTTCGATCGTCTTGATGTTTGGGAATTAGTACATGCTCCCTGACGTACTATGATCATTGCTCTCAAGTGGATCTTCAAAGTAAAACTTGATGAGCATGGTGATGTCTTGAAGAACAAGGCAAGACTTGTTGCAAAAGGATATCGTCAAGAGGAGGTATTGACTTTGAGGAATCATTTGCTCCAGCTTGCGATATAGAGGCAATCGAATCTTCATGGCTAATCTTGCTAGTAAGAACATGGTGGTTTATCAAATGGATGTGAAGACCGCCTTTCTTAATGGAGATCTGAAGAAATCATTTATGCCGATCACTGAAGGTTTTGTGGATCCGAGCGTCCTACTCATGTCTATCGCTTGAAGAAGGCTCTTTATGGTTTGAAACAAGCTCGAGGGCTTGGTATGACACATCGTCAAAGTTTCTCTTAACCAATGAGTTGACAAAGGAGCGTTAATCCCACATTGTTCACCGAAAGCCGTGCAAACATTTAATTCATGTTCAAATCTATGTTGATGATATTATTTTGCCTCGACCGACCTAATGAATGTGACCGGTTTTCAAAGGAAATGGGCTCCAAATTTCAAATGTCTATGATGGGACAAATGTCATTTTCTTAGGATTACAAATTTCACAAAATCCCGAGGCATTTTATTAATCAATCTAAATATGCAAATGAAATTTTGATGAAATTTGGATTTGATACTATGACCCGTTGACACTCCCATGGTGGAACGCACAAAATCGGATGAGGACCACTCGGGGATCATGGTCGATCAAATAAAATATAGAAGTATGATTGGATCACGATGTTCCTCACAACCGTAGAACCGATATTACATCATTGTATGAATGTGTGCTAGATACCGTGCTGCCTACCAAAAAGCACCTTGAAGCGGTTAAGCGGGTCTTCGGTATCTCAAGGAACCATTAATATGGGACTTTGGTATCCGAAGGACACCAATATGTCACTAACGACATATGCAGATCACGAGACCATGCAGGGTGTCAAGATACACGTCGAAGCACGTCTGGTGGTGCTCAATTCTTAGAAGAAAAGCTTGTAAGCTGGTCCTCGAAGAAACAAATGAGTACATCTATATCCTCTACAGAGGCAAAATACATAGCCATGTCATCTTGTTGTGCTCAAATCCTATCGATGAAATCCTAATTATCTGACTATGGCTTTGAATTCAACAAAATTCCTCTGTATTGTGATAACAAAAGTGCCATTGCTCTCTCATGCAACAACGTTCAACATTCAAGAGCAAAGCATATCGACATTCGAAATCACTTCATCAGGGAGCAAGTGGAGAAAGGTGTGGTGGAACTATATTTTGTGAGAACTGAATATCAGATGGCAGACATCTTCACTAAAGCTCTTCCTAGAGAACGTTTTGACTTTATTCTTCTACGACTTGGACTTAAGATTCTACAACCGGAAACACTCAAACGTCTTCAAGAGGAAGACGAGGAGTAAAGGCTTTTTTTCATCTAACTCTTGTACATATTTATTCAAAAAGCAAAATACAAAATTATAAAACCCATAAAAAGAAAATAGAAAAATATAAAATTTCAAAAATCCATAAAAATCAGAAAATCTTTGAAAAAGCCCAAAAATATTATTTTTTTATCTATTTCTATTTGTTAGGAATTGGAAATTCTATAAGTTAAAGAGTCGGTCACCCCAAATGTTATCTAGTCTAAGTTAGCTCGTAGACTTGTCGTTATTTACATTATTAAGTAGTTTCCTAGTTAGTTTAGTGCAACACCGTGGAGGAAGGACGGGTCTTTACCCATTGTATACCTGATCCACAGGCCGTCAGGAGGTCGTTTAGTTTGTAACCTATAAATACCCTCTACCTTGCAAGGTAGAGGGTTGGATGTTCTTTGGTAATCTAACATTCCACAAGTTTCTCTTTTAGAATATCCCACTTTCTCTCTAAAATCATCTATACGCTTAAAGTGTTAATGTTATTATGTATATGTGAAATCAATACGTTACAATTGGTATCAAGAGCCATGGTTAGATCATCTCACATATCATTGGATTTCTAGTGGTTTTTAGGTGGTTTTGAGTTTGAAAAAGTTTAGTGGTTTTTGCATCATTTGGTTGATTTCTAGTGTTAAAGTTTGGATTTTGATAGTACTTTTGTGTTTAGAATCATCACAAGTGTTTAGGTTTTGACTTTGAAGGCTTGAATCATTGTGGTTGGGTTGTTTTTGAATTGAAAAGTGGTGTTTAGGTGATTTTCTTGCTAGCGACTTGGTTCTTGGTGTGTTATTCTTCATAGCGACTTGCTTCATAAAAAGTTAGCGAGTTGGAGTGTTATTTGGTAGCGATTTGGTCCTAGCGACTTGTCTATTGAGACAAGCCGACAAAAAGTACACTTAGTAGATTCTCCACTACGCGTAGCGACTTGGTGTAAGTTAGCGACTTGTACTTTATATTGTTAGCGACTTGGTGTTAGCAAGTTGGTACCTAGCGAGTTGCTATTTAGCGACTTGACAAATTAGCGACTTGGTTCTTAGCGACTTGCTGTCAAAATTTTGCTAGCGACTTGGATCGTAGCGAGTTGTTATATAGCGAATTAGGATAATAGCGACTTGGCACTTAGCGACTTGGTTCAAGGTTTCCTAGCGACTTGGGTGATTTCTTGTTTTAATACGGTTTCTCTTGATTGATAAAATCCGGTGAAAGAATCTATTTCGGTTTAATCGAGAGCTATAAAATCCGTGTAATCTGTTAACATGTCTACCAATATTCCTACTATCATCTCCACTGTTGCCGAGGACGTTCATCCAGCAGATACTCCTCCACCCACAATGTCCTACATCACTGACCCGTTTATCTCCAAAGTGCTTGAACTCTATGACACCTCACAAAACAATGAAATTGGTTGCATTTTCAAATGTCCAACCTTGATTGATTCATCAAAGTGTGATCAAAACTCCTCACCTTCTAAGTCATACCTCAACGAACCACATCTATCAATGTACTATGATGCAAAGCAAATGGAATACATCATTGAGCCCTTTCAACTACTTCATCAGCATCTCAAACTACTTTTATCTACAACTATGGATCGAACAAGCGATTGCTATCCTTCGTCAGACTTTCCCACTTTGACAAGAGCGTGTTACTAAACTTAGAACAACCGAGGTTTGAATTACCAAAGAAAAGTTCTCGGTGATGAATCTAATGCGACTCTTCAAGTAATCTTCAATCAATTTCAACCACTTATCCAGGGAATATTCCTCGATTTTGATGATGACTGTGGAATCTCATTCAAGAAACACACTGGAATGGAAATTCATGAGTTCAGAAACACCTTTATTCAACTTATGGGTAATGTGGAAATATACATTAAGGAATGGGTGTCAAGTGTTGCTATGGGAAGATTGTGACAGGTCATGCAATGGATCAGTTGAACCAATGAATGATACCGAATGCAGAAGTTCAGTTGCTATAAAAGTGGATGAAGACAACTGTACTGATCTCAAAGACTCAGAGTCAGATAAGGTTTTAGGTGATGAGGTACACTTAACTGATCATAGTAATTCATATGTTAATGTACCTGGCTCTAACTATGAACATAACACTATGAAATCGATCTTGGTTGAGCCTGAATCTAAAACTATTAAAGCTAATGACATGATTGAAAAAAGGGTATATGATGAACTTTCAAACAAATACTCAATTCTTGAAAAACATTGTATTTCATTGGAAATTGAAATACAACAAAAGGATGAAAGCTTTTATGCAAAAAAATCTTGTATTAATCAGGAATTTCCAGAATTTCAAGAATTTTTGAAATTAATCATTTAAAAACCCAGATTCAGGACAAAAATTCGACCATATGCAATCTGAAATTACTACTCTCAGATGTGCAGAAATATGATTGTCATGAGATGAGTGATACACTAGAGTCTAGAAATGCTGAAATAGCTCTATATGTGTCCAACCTATTAAGAGAAAATGAGTCATTAAGAAAGAATTTAGAAGAGACCAATTCCAAGTTGATCAATCAATCTAACATCTTGTTGAAAGACATTGATGACCTTAAAGCCCAAATTCAGGATAAGAGCTTCAATATTGTTGCTTTAAAAAATGAGCTTAGGAAATCTATTGGAAATAGGATGAATACTAAGTTTGCAAAACCATCAACTTTGGGAAAGTCAACTGCTCGAACCAATCTAAACGTCATGGTGAGTTAAGCGACTAATGCCTTTAGAACCGAAAGAATTAAACCATCAAAATCTAGGCTTGCCTCCCAAGTTGATGAGAATGTTGTTTTGACAAAACCGGTCACTTCATTGCTTCATTCCGATATGATGAATCTCAAAACCGTGTAAATGTTCAAAGCTCAAAGTTCGAAATACTAGAAGCATGACTAGTTCTCATAAGAAACATCATTTGGTTGATCAATCCCTAAGAAACACACTAATCACAAAAGGACAAATAGTCAAAAGGAAGTGCACATACACATCTACTAGTAATCGCTTCAAATGGATTCCCTCCGCGCATTATTTAAGTTCACGAATCCAAACGAACTTACATACCTAGATCTTGCCTTAAGTGGATGCCCACAGAAAAACTCTTCAAGTATATTGAGCCTAAAAGGATGTCTAATAATGATACGTCTATATTAAACTGTGTTACATCAAATAGTGAGATTATTCATGTCACTAACCCATCCAGCTTGCAATTCTACACGTGCTTCTAGTACAATGTGCTCGAGTCTTTTCGTGTACAATGCTCAATTCAATTAGGAACCTCATGACTTGGTTTCCATCGAAATGAATATGGCTCATTCGGGAGCTATAGCATGCCGTAATTGATGTACCTCTTACTTTGACTCCTATTCATCTTGAATTAGGACTCGCTCTTTTAAATCTGAGTACAAATCAAGTTTAAAAAAAAAACTAAATATTTACTTGGTTTAACACTTTTAAAATATTTCATTCTTTTATATTCATAATTTTAGTCATTTACATCCATCTAATAAAGGATATATTCGTTGTTATCGATAACATCTACGATCCTAGAAATGTCATTCAATAATGATACGAGATCATAGATGAAGTTCGAACAAGCGATATATTCTTATTTTAAACAATTGGGTTAAAGTCAATCAATGGTCTTTGTTGACATTGATTGAGGGAGATTTTTTCAAGATATCTTGTTTGTATCTCGCTCAAAGGTCTTTGGTTATGGTGTGTGCTCGCTTGCAGTTCTTGTCTTGTCTTGCCTTTGTGGTGATCTTTGTGTACCCAAGTATTGAATGCTTATTTGTTTCATGGTGATCATTGTGATAGTGTGCTTATCTGTGTTAGTATGCTATCTGATAAGTCTGTTAAGTCCATGGATTATAAATGTCTACTATACATAATATGATAAGATAGCAACTTTCCATAACTATGTTAGCAACTTGCTTTGAAAAACATTAGCGACTTATTAAAATCCTTTGATAGCGAGTTACTACACAAATCACTAAACCACGAGGACCAAAAGTGACAACTTGGTTTTCTTGATTATTCTCCTCTACTTACCCTAGCGACTTACCATTTTCATTGTTTTCAAAATCTCAAATACTTTACTTTCTCGTTCTCTCTCGATAATTAGTCGAGCTAGCGACTTAGAAGTGGTATGATTTGCGATTATGTAAAATATGTTCTTGATGGCAACTTAGTAATGTTCTTGGTAGCGAGTTAGTGTACAAATTCTTCGTGGCGAGTTGTTGCTTTTAAGTATGCTCAAGTTAGCGACTTAGTAATTGTACCGACTTAGTGAACTGATTATTAGCGTCTTTTGTAGCGACTTAGCAGTATTGCTGTTGGTGGCGACTTGTCTTTACAAGTTAGCGAGTTAGTAAAGTTAGCGACTTAGTGAAACTGATTTGTAGCGACTTAGCAGAATTACTGTTGATGGCGACTTGTATTTACAAGTTAGCGTCTTAGTAAGTTTTCATGTAACGACCTTACCTAGTTTAGCGACTTGTACATTTACGATTAGCGACTTAACTGGTTTATTTTTCATAAGGCAACTAGGGTTATTAAAATGTTTTAAGGCAACTTGCTAGGATAATCTCATGCTTACAATTCCGATTCAGGTTTTCCTGTAGCAACTTGTATTGACAACTTACTTTTTGTGACCTGCTATAACATTTATGTTTGAGCAAATTGTACGTGGATCATCTTGTATTAACATAATATCACAACTTGTTTCATACAAACTGTTATATCATTTCCACACTTGTATCTTGTCTCATGATGTTATTTCCTTGCAAATATGCTTTGTAAATATTTTAATTTCAAAACAACTCGCCTCATGAAATCTATATCTAATGGAGTCCTTATTCTTATACTCGCTTATACCACTCAATCAATCACTATTTGCTTATGGGAACCCTCGTGGAACTTCTAAGTTGGTGTGTTTATGTCATAAGAATGTGTTCAATGTTGTCTTGACTAACCACATATAATCTAATGTGTTCCCAATCACCGTTATTGGTTGTGTATATCTTCGATCTTCAATGGCTATCACTACCTCTCACTTGAAAACATTACTTCTTCCGCACCACCCAATGTTCTCTCGCATTTAAGAAATCCTTCCTAAAAGTCAATGGACGTAAATTGGAAAAGTAATCATTATTTGGACCTACAAAAGTTGCAACAAAATCCTATCCTCAAAGTGTCTATTGATATCCTCAAGAACACAAACTTCTTCGGTGCCATTACCAAGCAATGCACAATTCCCACTATTTACATACAAAAATTCTGGATCACCATTCAATGGGATAAAATCACAGCTAAATACTCCTGCAAACTGGATGATAGGGAATTTTTGATAGATTCTGACATTCTTAGCAAGGCTCTAGGAATCGCTCCTTGTAACTCCAACATACGATCTGAACCTCCACCTGGTGCTGACGATCTAATTGTCTTTATAATTGGTTTGGGATATCAGACTAGCATATCAAGGGCTTCCGACATCATCACTGGACACATGTATCAACCTTGGAGAGCAATGACAACAGTTCTCAACTTGTGCTTATCCGCAAAACATCGTGGTTCGATAAAGTGAGAATTCCCATCTTGCAAATCCTATGGGGTATCGTCAATGGGGTAAATGTGAATGTCTCGAGCAGTTTGGGAAGAATTTTCATTATCAATGAACACATTCATATCGATAGAACAAACTTTCAGAATAAAGCTCGTGGTCGAAAGAAACTAAACAAGCTTGTGATTCCTAGCATCGATTTTCAAAACTTGTTATCCAAGATTGCAGCAGACTCACAACTTCAACCCCATGATAGAATCACTCTACATAATGCGTAAGATGAATTTGTTTTGGGAAATCTTAAATATGTTCCTAGAGGTATGGATAAAGAAATCTTTGATTGCCAATTCCGATATTCTACTCACGGACGATATCAAGAAGACGGATTACTTCAAACAAGACAAGAAAAGAGTCACGATCCTCGACAATGTCACACCCACTCCACTACAACCCAAAGATCCCAAGTCCACTTGGCCTCACAAGCGTCTTATGCTCTCTTCCCAAAAAGAGACGTGAAAGGTCACAACATTCTGACACCACATCCAAGAAGCGTAAAGGAAAGAAGAAGAAAGTGGAAAAGGAAATCATGAAGAAACCGAGGTTTCAAGGGTAATACAAGGTTAATTGATGAAGATGATGTCGCTCCGCAACTTGGAATCCAGCAAAGGCTAGAAAGTCAGAATGTGAGAGCACCAGTTGGAGGAGTAGTGATAAGAGAGCCTGATCAATTGCCTCAACAAACAACACCAATCACACAAGACAAGGGAAAAGGGATTGTTGGCGCAGAACAAGCTACTCACACGCTCCTTACCTTCTCTTCTTCACCATCAAGAACCACCACTCAATTTGAACTGAAGAAAAGAAGTGTTGAATCTTCATCAACTCAGGAGCCATCTGGATTGGAAAAGGAAACATCTGTAGCTCATGAAGAAAATCTTGCGTCACGTGATACCCAATATAACCATAACGTTGATGAAATAGTGCATAAAGACTCACAGGAGAATCACGAGTCGAAATATGATGAGACTATGCCTGGAAGACCCAAATCTTCACCGGTTCTCTATCGCCATTTAAGAACCTTGATACGGACTTCACTTTCGGTGATCAATTCTTAAACGACAAACCCATTGATATCGAATCTTCCAAGCAAGATAATGACAAGGAGGATGCACAATCCATGTTTATCGTCATTATTCAACAATACACATCAACCATTCCACCCATGTCAAGATCTTCACTTGCAACAACATTTCCACCTCCCAAACCCGCTCATGCAACCTCACTTCCACCACCGAATCAGAAAGAATCTATCCCTTGAACCGGTGGTTACCGTTGTTGATATGGATACTCCACCGCTTCACCACCTCAAATACTTACATCGATCAATTGCTCGACAAAGCAAGAAAAGAATTGAAGCTCTTGAAAGACAACTACCAAAATGCTGATTCCTTGTGGATCGTGTCTATAGGTTGGAACACCTCAACTTTGATGAAGGGGTTGCGGCGCCATTGAAGCCGGGTTAAGGATGTCGTTGATTGGGCAATGGAAGCTCCACCGCTTAGACGGTTCAAAGACCTACCTATTGCGAGATATGAGAGTTGTACTTTCGGATAAGATGTATGAAGTCTGGCGAGCATAAGCATGAAGTCCATAAGAAGCTATATGAGGCTCTCAAGAATCAATTACACGACAATCATGAGCAGTTTTTGATAGACATTGGAGAAAGAGAAGAAAGAAGAAAAGGAGGACCATAGTGTTGGAAACATTGCGTGAAAGGTCCTAAAGATCCTCCTCCACCTCCGCCTCCAACGTGGAGTCGGAACTTCGAGCTAGTGGATCTTCTAAGACAACCACTATACCTCCACCACCTCCACCATCATCACCGCCAAAACCTTCCAATCAATCCAGTCCACCGAAGAATGTAACTTAGAAGAAATCTGCTGCTGACGACGGTTGACTCAAGGTTCACATCCACGGTCAATTCAATTCACGATGATCAAATGGTTCATGAAGAGTCGCATGTCATGGCGAGTCGAATCGATGAAGATGATGAATCAACCAAGCATATTCTAAGCCATCGAAGAAGATTGGTTTGATGCATACATGGCGGTAAACGCACTAGCACATCCGAGTTGCACCTTCAAGGGACACTATTCAAAGTGTATTTTGAGAGAGACCTCGTACTCGTAACCTACATTGTCCATCCCAGTCGACACGATTATTCCGATAATAATTGGGTATCAACTATCACCAATGATTATGAAGTTCCAGCTGAAGACTCTCTTTTGCACTTCACTGGTGATATGGGAAGCTTCATTAGATGGTTTTGTGAATGGAAGAGTATCTCATCCATCACTCCAAGAGATCTTGAAGGACAATCTTATGAAATTGTCAAAGTCTTCTACTCAGATGCCAACCAACTCCAATATCAGATGGAAGAATGCCATAAGATGCTGAATGACCAAGTCAGTGAGCAAATTAGTCGCTTCAATGTAAACAAATCTCTTCCTCTTGGTGGTGAACACGGTCGATGACCATACTGTGAATTCTTCTTCAATCATGACTTGGACTATCTGTGTGCTCGCTCTACCGAAAGAAGACCACTCTATCAATTTCAAAGATGAAAGTCGCAACCTACTACGATCGGGGACTTGAGCAGATGGTTCCCGATCAATTATGGGTGACAAAGAACAAAAGTATGACATTGCCGCTCAGATGGTATTTCTCTTTGGTGGTACAAAAAGAAGAACTTCTACATCGAAAGACATGGTGTTGATAAAGACGCAATGATGTTCGATCCAAGCTGCAAATATTAAGTATGGTTCGTGTAGAGATCTTCCCAATCTATGGCTATGAGTATTTGAAGAAGAGTTCTTAAAAGAGCAGACTTGAAAGAGTATATTATGAAGAAAACGACTTCAAACATCTCCGCCAAATGATTTCAAGATCTCTATCTCTTGAATCTCCAAGGACACCTTGAGCATCCGCTCGTCCGTGAGAAAAAGGCCCTCTCTCTTGTCAACCTTTGGATCGGGGCTTAGTCATTCGAAAAGGGTTGAGGACTTTCACTTGGTATGGAAAGCTACCAAACCGGGATCAACCTTACAAGTCCTCGATTGGAATGCAACAGGCATGAATTTCATCCGAATACAAAGTTCTTGACACCCCTAGAGCCCATCTTCACCGACAGATCGTGACTCGCATGCTTATGAGACTATGTGAGCTCTACAAATTCGGTGATGGAACTCTCAAATTGGTTGAAGAAGAATGTTGGATCGATATACTTTAATCAAACTAAACTAGCTTGTTAAGGTTTAATAACCTCTGATAAATCCTAAGTTATTAACAAAGAAACACCGAGCAATCTTTATCAAGTACGCGAATTTACTTAACAAAGCTAAGAAGAAAACTTTATTAATAAAACTCTAAATACGCTTATTATGCAAATACTCTAATACAATTCTAAGATATTCGAACTTTTCTAAACTCTTAATTCAGAACTCTAAAACTCTTTTTCCAAATCGTATATCTAATGCCAATCTAGGAGTCCTTTTATAGACTTAAGGATATCCTAATCGGTTTACAATTGATAACCTTGTACGACAAGTAATCTAAACATGGAATACAATACATTCCATAAACGGATAAAACCGCTTGTTTGTTCTAGCAAGATTTTGACTTCTTCATGCAAGATTTGACTTTGTCTTTAGCGAGACTTTGACTATTTGACTTCTTCCAAGATTTTGTACTTACAAGATTTTCATAACTTGATCTTGTGATATCTTCAAGACTTTCATATCCCAACAATCCTCCCTAACTTGAATTCTACTTGCTTGACTTCAAGTTCCTTTGTGAATATAGCTAATGACTTCATCTTTAAAATGGATTGTTCTTTAGTCTTTAGATTATATCTCTCAGAGAATCTGTGCTTTTGTCAAAGTAACTCTTAGAATTGTTTTCTTCACAAGAAGATCCAAGAATCTTCATCTTTTCAAAGAACACAAAGAATATATGACAACTTTGTACATTAATTGAGTTTAAGTTGCATACTATTCTCATCACATCTAAGTGAATCATTGAAAATTCAATGGATTTAGAACTCTTTACTAAAGCCATTATCTTTGGAGTAGCCAAATGTTTTGGTGTGTAAGACCATGGTACATTGATAACCATATGATTTTTAGCAAACCACCGACTATCAATGATTTTTTTTGTCTTTACCAAAAGTCGTATCTTCGGACTAGTTAGTTCTTTTATCTAATGGTGAACTAATTACCAATAATGGTTTTTCCATCGCCTTTACCACAAGCCATTTCTTGTGGGCTAGCCAACTCTTCACATTATCGATATGGTGAGTTGATGACCATCCAACTTATTAGCAAGTTGTCAACTAAAAACGGATTTGATATATCTTTACGAGCCGTTTGCTCATGGATTAGTCAATCCTTTTGTAACCATGGTGGATTGATAACCTATTGATGTTATCATCACAAAACCATTTATTCAACCTTTATTTCGAAAATATTTATTATTTAGCAAAAGGTTTCTTCTAAAATTCATTTAACGGTTTTAATAAAGAAACAAGACTTTGAATAAAAGTCTTGTCGACTAGCAAGATTTTGAATAAAAGTCTTGATATATCAAAAATATTTTATTCAAAATCATACCGGTTATAAATCATTCTCAAAGAATGGTAGTCAGGTTTATAAGCAAATTGATAACCATGCAAGCAATTTCATCACCTCTTCTACTTCCAATCCATGCTCTAGCATTCTTCTCATGAGCTCAACAAGAAGAGGATATCTTCTTTCTGCAAACATGTGAATCATTGTTCCATTTTCCACCCAAGACATGAACTCCAGATTCTCCAAAGAATCTCCAAAGAAACTATCTCCCGGTTTTCTTGATTCTTCCAAATATCATCGCACTCTTTTCATCGCTTCCCACATGGTTATAAGATCCCCTTGTAAAACCAATCCAATCCCTTCTAATGGATTATCTTCAAAATAAGTCTTCACGACATGATATAAGTAGAATAGATCTACTCTGCCTATGATATGCAAAGAAATCCCATAGCCGCTTAAAAACTTTGAAACTTTTATCTTCTTTGTGAAAAACCATGTAATCTCCATTCTTTGATTTCTCAACTTTGAAAGCACCGATCTTTGATCCGCTCATCTTCATGTCATTATCTTCATCTCAGATAATCAAAATCTACCACTCGAGATAGTTCTTCAATTCATCACTAGTCTCGATCTTAATTCAACCTTCTCTTTCTTTGAAAACCGAACATCCAGAGCTTCAGCTTTTCTTTTCTCTTTAAGTTTTCTTCCTTTCGACTTGATTCAATAAGCTTCTTCTAAAGTCTTTGATGCCCGCAACATCTTTCTTATACGCCTCTCTCAAAGATCATATAATCTCTTCATATCCACATAATTTAGCTTCGTAATCCTTTAAATCCTCTGCTTTTAGGTATGCCATCATTGCATTCCTTTCTTTAGCCAAATTAGGTCTTCTTGACATGAATCTAACGGTGTTGGAGACCGAAGGTTCAACAGCCAAAGATCCAATTCATCTTGTACTTTTTGAGTCTTTTCTATCCAAAGCTTCTTGAGCTTCTCGTTCTTCTCTATCTTTAGCATTTATCTCTTCTTGAACTTTTCTAGCTGCAGCCTTCATTCCTTGCAACTTCAAATGCTCTAAGTTCCGCTAAAGTAAGCTTTTTTCTTAACTTCAACCAAAATACCTTTTCCTTGTCTTTTGGATCAATTGCAGAGTTGATCGGTTTTGTTGTTCTTCTTCTTGTGCTTCTCTAATAGTAACACCTCCTCTTGGTTGTGACAGATCAAGAATTGTAGCAACTAATTCATCATCACTGGTGAATAAATGGGTTTAAATCTAGGTTCCTCCTCTTCCTCTATAACAACTGTAGAAGGACCAGCTTCTTCTTCAAAATTCAAACCCTTGAGTTATTACTTGTCCGAAAGTTTCATGAAAAGCAAGACTTTCATGTTCGATACCTTGATCTTCAATAATTAGTTCTTCAAGATTGAGGTTCGATCTTTTCTTGAACTTTCAATATGAACCAATTCTTCAAGACTTTGAGATCCACTCTCCTTGTTATCATCTTTCTTCTTATCATGTTCTTTCTCCTTATCATCTTCTTTCAATTTACATTCTTTAAATTTCCTCCCCAAATGGACGAAGATGATTTAGGAACCTTCTTCGTTGTAATTCCTTACAAGTGCTTTTCGACGCTTATTCTCCTCCTTAACCCATAAGTTAAAACCTGAATATAGGGTTTAACAAAATTTCTCAACCAGTAGTTACGCTTCAACTTCCGAATAGTTTTAGCTTGACGTTCTCTTGCCTTGTTCAACCTAGCAAGCGCCTTTGTCAAAGCATAGTTATCCATAGTTAAACCTTCACGAGGAATTGTAGAAGCATCACCTTGAACTTGTGAATGTTCCTCCGAACCGTAAACAAATGGTTGAGGAGATGGAGTAGGTGTTCTCTCAATCTGTTTGAACCTCGGGACTCGGAGAAATATCACCACAAAGATGCAAGACCTTCACGAAAAGCAAGATTGCAGACGCATTACCTTGTGAGGCAAGACTTTGTGAAGCAAGACTTTGTGCGTAAGACCTTCACTTTCTTCATCCTCTTGAAGACGCATGACTTGAACAACCTCCATCATGGAAGTAGTTAAGGAATATCTCCACCTCTGAACAAATCACTGCGCCTAGCCATGAATGTATAGATTTTGGCTTGTTGCACAATAATGTAATAAAGTCAGAGGTTTAGGAATATCACCAATTGCTTGTTTAGGAAAACTCAGTATAAATCTTGGGTACATCAACCAAGGTGCTCCAGATGATATATGCGATAGCATCCCATCCAAAATAAGCCGTGAAAAGTTAAATACGTCCGTAGCTAAACCAACCATCGCAGATGCAATATTTGAACCAAACTGCTCCCAAGAAGTGCTTTAGAACTTATGCAATGGAGCAAGACATGGATCAAAACTTCCATTGAGGATGAATAAGGCCTTCTTAAAAGTTTGTTCAATCAAAGAACCTTCATAACCAAGATTCCTAAAAGTATCCCAAATCGCTTGCTTATCAAATCTAATAGCCCCATCTTCATCACCAAATAATAAATCTTCACGAATGGAGGCTTCGTGATCTTGATAATGCGTCCAAACGATTGATCTAATATAGTATTCATCCTCCTCCATATTGTCTCTAGCATTAGCCTAAAATTCTTGAATCCATGGTTCAATTATATAAAGCTCCACTAAAAGAGCATAACTAATAGGCGACCCAAGAAGATAATCAATGATATCATAAACGCCACATTAGTCGCAGCCTTATCCAAATTAGCCACCATATTGTGCTTCAAAAGCTTAAACGATTCACCATTGTTGAAAGAGTGAGCACAATAGAAAGATTGTATCGAATAATAAAGAGATGGTAATTGGGAGATAAATATGGAAAAGATGTGAAGTAAGAATATGAGAGGAAAATCGGAAAGAAGTTATTTATAGGTGAGATTTGAAAATCACGACCTAAATAACAAAGTTACCGTTACTACCAATTACCCTTTAATATTACCGTTGGAACAAGCTTTAATACGACAAACAATTGCTTTCCACATAAGCAAGATTCCCAAGCAAGATTTTCCCAAGCAAGACTTCAGGAAACAAGATTTTGCCAAAAATCTTCACGTAAACTAAGTATAAACTAACATCCTCCCTCAGCAATACAGGGACTATATCAAACATCTTATAGTCCTCCCCTTAAACATAGCTTAGTAGTTAATCATTCCAATGCTCACGACCAGTGATTGAATCGTGACACATCAAAACCTTTGGTGAGTAGATCGACTACATTATCATCAGTGTAAACTTTAACCACATTAATGAGCCTATGCTCATAACAATCTCTGATAAAATGATGCCTAATCGAATATGCTTTGTCTTGGAATGATACGAGATTCTTCACAATACAAATAGTACTCTCATTATCAATGTTGATAGGAGTATTCTTAAAGTTGAACCCATAATCCA